>VZTS01015592.1:204289-313026 GCA_013400795.1 Pluvianellus socialis
GGCTGGCCCGTCGGTCGGTGCGGCCGCGGAGGAGGCGTTGGTCAGGCGGCAGCGGAAGCGGTTTGAGCGGGGCCGCTGAGAGAGGGGCGGCGCGATCAGCTTTGGCTTTCGGCTTCACAAACCTCCCTCCCTCCCTCCCTCCCTCCCTGCTTCCCTCCCTACCGCCTTAGGTCCCCGAAGAACTCCCGCAGCTCCCCGCTTCGGGCGCATCACCATTTCTGAGAAAAATACAGCGATTCTTTCACACCCCCACCCCCCAGCTCGGACTTGAAGGGGAGCCTGAAATTAGAGGAACTGGGCACTGATGGATGTAAAGGTTCTGTAGTAAAAACTAGGTAGACGGTAGGGGTAACAAAAAAAACATATTAGACATTTAATGCGTAAAGCAGTTCTATGTAAGCAGTACAGTACTTACAGATGAATTTCGCATCACGAAATTACCAGAAGGCTATGATCTGTTTAAAACATCTTACGTTTTAAACAAGTGACAAGCCTATACTGAATAGATCTTACCTGAAGTTATGTACCCTGAGCAGCAGTTAGGGGAACAACGCTCATTATAGAACTGTATAGTCAGGGAAAGTAATTTTTATTAGGTGTTGTAAATGAGCTCGCTCACACAAGTACAGGGATGCCCGTCTCCACGCAGGCTGGTGTGATATGGAGGGTAAGGGACGAGCACGTGACGGACGACATGGCAGCTGCTGGATCCTCTCCGTATGTCCCAAGTTCCCCTTCATTCCTGAGAGCAAACTGCTTTGGATTAGGCCATGTACATATAACCTTTTGGCGTCAACAGTTACTGCGACCTTTTGCCTCCACGTGACCCTTGGAAAACCTTGCTGAGTCAATGCCGTCCTTTTGTTTTCCCTTTCTAGTTACCTTCTGGCTCCAGGCCAGTTGTCACCCAACCCTATGGTGACAGGCAGGTTCTTTTAAGGACCCTTGGTGGAGTGAGAGCTGGCCACAAGTTTGTAGTTATAATTAAAGCCTTATTATTATGTAAAGCAATCAGCATAGCTTATCATCACACAAAATTTCTAGCAATTGGCATAGCTTTCCTATTACCTAAAATTTCAGTTAACTAGGCTTTTTAGTCACATAGATCCTCTGCAGATTGGGTCAAGTTCTTAATAATCATAATCTCAATTCTGGCTTTTAAAAGTACACGAGTCACCCACTCGACTCTCAGAGGAAGAAGAATGATGGAGGCTGGTACTCCAGCCAACAGTGAGGGTGCCAGCATTCCCTGTGCCTGTATCATGTTGGGAAGCATGACAGCCTTAGCGGCCACTGTTCAATCCACTTCAAAAGCTTTTCAGATCAGCTGATGTATTTATACCTCTCAGTTTGGGAGTTTGGTCTTTACCACTTCCATTAAGCAGTGGATTCTGAGGAGGCTGCCAGAAAATCAATATGCAAGAATTTTGTCTGCAGGAGACAGCAAGCTGTGGGTGGTAGTGGCTGCGTCATGATCTTTCTCTCTCCCTGTCCAGTTTGTCCTGCCTACCTGGTGTTGCTCTGGCTTTGACCTAATGGTGCTGCTCCCAGCATACATCAGGCCTTGGCATGAGCATGAGTTAGACAAAATCTGAGCAAGAGTTGAGTGAACAGTCACGGGAGTCATCCCTGACCACCGGGGACCACAAGTTTTGCCATCCAGAATATCTCACATACTGTTACGCTTTGCTGTGCTGTAACAGGTGTCACCACGTCCTGGCACAATCCTGTACCAGGTGTGAGGAGCTGAGGATACTTGGTCGCGTGGCTTCATTTCCTTGCTCTCTGGTTGTTGAATGAAGTCATGTGTAGCTTGGCCAGTGATCCAGGTGAACTGCCAACCTTAGGTAACAATGTGTCATCCCCATTTTATTGATGACAACCTCAGAATTTCTCTTTGTTAAATTTCTATAGTCCCACATGTAGAAGGGAAACTAAGAATAGCCAGAGGCAAGACTCACAGAAGGGGAAATGAGACCACATGCCTCGAGGGGACAGTAACCAAACTCCCAGCACAACACAAGCAAATTTAGCATTTCTTGTGGTGAGACAAAGACCAACTTGCTGGTTTAGCACATTTAGAAGATTGCTGATTTAACATCTGTAAGGCAACAGGGTAAGCAATGTAGAAATGCTGCGCTTAAGAAAGCTGCAGGATAGGGGCGCAGTGACCAATTATCTCTGATTATCTCTGGGCTGGTTGTACAAATTGTGTTTTGCCAGGGACGATTAGCAATTAATCTAAAGGATGTAAGGCCACAGACCACAGAAACTTAAAAAAAAAAAAGAAGAAGAAAGCAGCACATTAAAAGGCTACTCAGAGACTGAGGTGGCACTAGGCACCAGCAACAGAGACTCAACACCATAGGCCCCACCATCTCACAGTATTCTGCTGGACAAAACGTGCAGCAGACAGCTAGACAAATCCATAATACATTGGGTGAGCAGCTGGATGGTGGGTTGGGCTCAATGAGTTATAGCAAATGGGGTTACATCAGGTTGGCAGCCAGCCATCAGTGGGGTCCCCCAGGGCTCAATTTTAGGGCCAGTGCTCATCAATGTTTTTATAAATGATCTGGACACAGTAGTCAAATGTACATTAAACAAGTTTGCCTCTGATAATAAATTAGGAGGAGCTGTGGACTCCCTTGAGAGTAGAGGGGCCTTGCAGAGAGATCTGCATAGACTGGAGAGCTTGGGCAATCACCAACCATATGAAATTTAACAAGAGCAAGTGCCAGTTCCTCCACCTGTGATGGAGTAATCCTGGTTACATGTACAAACCATGATGTAGATGATGAGAGGCTGGAGAGTAGCCCCATGGAAAGAGATCTTGGGGGTGAAGCTCTGGCTTCACCAGAGCTAGCTGGTGAAAGGAGGTGATCATCCCACTCTACACTGCACTGGTGCAGCTTCACCTCGAGTACTGTGAGCAATTTTGGGACCCTCAGTATAAGGACATCAAGCTACTAAAGTGTGTCCAGAGCAGGGTGACCAAGATGGTGAAAGACCTCAAGGGCAAGACTTATGAGGAGCAGCTGAGCTCACTTGGTTTGTTCAGCATGGAGAAGACTGAGGAGCAATATCATTGCAGTTTACAACTTCCTCAAGGGAGGCAGTGGAGGGGGAGGTGCTGGTCTCCTCTCTCTGGTGACCAACAGTAGGACACGAGGAAACGGAATGGAGCTGCATCAGGAGAAGTTCAGATTAGACATTGGGAAAAGGTTCTTCACTGAGGGGGCGGTCAGTCACTGGAACAGGCTCCCCAGGAAGTGGTCATGGCACCAAGTCTGTGAGAGTTCAAGGAGATCTTAGTCATATGGTTTAGTTTTAGATAGTCCTGTGAGGATCAGGGAGTTGGACTCAATGATCCTTATGGGTCCCTTCCAACTTGAGATATTCTATGATTCTGTGATCTGAAAGGTAGTTGCTACAGAGGTGAATACCCTTCTCCAGGCCACCTCAACATACCAAGCAGGTTTCATGAGCCAAACAGGTGTAGTGCAAATGAGGAATTCAAGTTTGTTTCTTTATTAAGACAAGTTCAATGTCATGCTATGTTTCTGATTACCCTTGCACACATACACACACACTCACATGCACCTCACAACTTCCCATTACACCAGAGAGATTGGGAGTCTCTTGCAGCAGATGGACTTGGGGTGCTCATCATTAGTTTTCTCGTTGCCTGAGGCTTTATGGTTTCTTTGCTGCTCAATGCTTAATCTTTTGTGGATGCTATCAAATTGGATCTATTTTTTCTTATTACCTACATGTACCATGTCATGGACCTGAGGGCACCAGCAGCCCTGAGTGTCCCTGCCCAGCTTCCCAGGGGTTCCCCCTACCCTGCCCATGGCCCAGGACCCCATTTCAGGGCCCTCCTAGGGCTGTCAGTCCCTGCCCCGGTGACACCACAGCAGTGCTGGTCTCCAGCTCCCCACAGGCCTGCCCTGCCCAGCCATGAGCCCCACCGAGCTGTGCCCAGCCAGAGATCAACGTCCTGTCCTTGCCCGGTCCCAGCCCCAGGGCCCTGCCCAGCCAGCCTGGGGCTATGTCTCAGCGTAGTTCCCCTCATGAGGCCTGACCCTGACCCCTATACATGAGCTAATGTCCCAGCAGTGTCCTATGCCAGAGGCTGGGGCTGCCCCAGGCTGCCCTCGTCCCCAGCTGGGGTGGTGGGACAACCTTGGCTGCCAGCCCTGCCCTGCTGCCCATGGGAAAAGCAGACAGTCGGGGCAGGCATCCAGTTGAGGCTCAGCTCAGGGATGTCCCTGTCTCCATTTATATACTCTTCTCTTTTTGACAACAGATTATGTATTATCATGCTCACGTGGTTCCACATCAAGCAATTCAATGTTGCAGTAATTAGAAGCTGGGGTCACTGTGAACTGATGATTATCAGCAGGAGCAGGATGTTCGCTTTGTGAACTGGGACTAGATGATGCAAAACAAGCCATGTCCTTGACTCCTTGCCAATCTTCTGAGTCCTGGCCTTGCAATGAATAACGCTGCTATCTAAGGGACATAAAAACAGCAGAATATTCTTAGTAGTCTATACACTTGAACTGTGATTCATGTCCTCATTTTTCATTATGGCATTTCATTGATTTGGTGTGACAGAGGACCCATCCTATTAATAATCACAGATGGATCTTC
Source organism: Pluvianellus socialis (assembly GCA_013400795.1). Taxonomy (NCBI): domain Eukaryota; kingdom Metazoa; phylum Chordata; class Aves; order Charadriiformes; family Charadriidae; genus Pluvianellus; species Pluvianellus socialis. The sequence continues at coordinate 208,949 of VZTS01015592.1, forward strand.
ACCTTTATCCTGCAAATTGTGTTCTGTCAACAACTTCAAATATCAAACTGTATCCATGACCTCTGCATATATACATATTCAAAGGGGCACCTTCACTTCTATCATTCCTACTCTTTCAGTCTTCTACTTTATCTTCTCTTCTATCTCTGACCATTCCTGATGCATCTCCCCCTGAAGAATATCTCCCCTTCTAGTGAGGTTAAGGGCATAATGAAGAGCATCTTCATTTCAAAAAAGGGTTTGGAAGAACTCTATTCCAGATGCCAATCAGCTGGAGCTTCTTAAAACTCTCAAGATCAGAGATAACTGGTAATCTCAGTCCTTCCTGCTCTTAGTCACTGTCTTCTGTAAAGCCTCTGTAACGGTTTGGTTTTCATGCACCACTTGTGCAGTCAGGTCATGCAACCTTTGCTTCATCCTCAGATCTTGGAGGCTAGTTGTGGTCACTAAACCCTTGAAGCAAAGGCCTCCAGCTGAGTCAGTGACTCGGGGAGTCACACATGTGGGGTGTGTTTGCAGTTATCATATAATATAATATATGTTTATTTATTCCTCTGACTTATTTTCCATTTCCCGTTTTCTTGATCTTCATGTTTCGGTTGTGCACTGGTATTTGCTATTACTGATTCTGTCACATGCCTCAGGCTGGCAGTTTCTCTAACAGTCATATTCACCATTCTGTCATGCAGTTTCCTAACCCTGCTCCTCCAATGAGCTTTTCTGTGTCTGATTCACAAATGGTTCCCAGACTGACTCATCCATTTATCAGTCTCTTTACGTGGATCCTTATCTAAAATAATCTTCCCATCTCCTGATTTCCACCACCTTTTGGCTCAAGCAAATATCCAGACTTGCATTCCCTGCACACAATAATCTGAATCTCAAATCACCCAACCTGTTATCACCTCTAAATCTCTACAGTCACTTGCAGGCCTCCATGCTGGGATTACCTCTCCAGAATTTTGTGCCCATGGATGATCAGGGCTGCACATCCATTGCGCCATCTTCCACTTAACGTTGAACTTCCAAAAGTGAACTAAATTTTGCTTGTGCTGAAATTATGCATCCATGCTTCAAAGCCTTCTACCCCTAGGGTATACTTTTACAGTGGTTGGGCATTCATGTTTTGGTCCTTCATTACTAAAGGCATGGTGTGATAACCGGAAGAGAATCAGATTTAAACTCATACCAGTAATATGCCATAATTAGATAGATATTGAGGACAAGCAGTTGAAAAAAGTGCATTATGCAGGTATTATTTTACTGTTAATGTACAAGGTGAATTTTGAAGGTTGCTAAAAGAGGGAAGTAACTGGTCATTAACCCTAGAAGAGGACCATATTGGAATGTGCTGAGGCTATTGAGAGTCTACACCCAGATAACACTATCAAGATAATATATGTTAAAGTTTGTTACACTACATCAGAGAAAACATGAGCTATGCTACCAAGGAATTATATCTTGATAGCTGTAAAACTCATGGAGTCACAAGTGGAAATGCTGTCAGGAAACTACATCTTGACAGTGTAGCCCTGTAGCCCAGGTAAAGTGGTGCTGCCATTGCTGGTAAAGGGGCCAGAGGCTGTGATTTAGTTTTTTACTGCTTCAAGGCTGGGATTTATCCCCAGTTGCTTTGTCTGGGCTTGTCTTGGCCTGCCTGGGGCTTTGCCTTAGCTTCTTTAGCTGTAACAGCAATTGCCTAACCGTCAGATTACTTGTAATAATACTTAACTTGTTTTAACTTTAGTTAGCTTTATGCAATGGTGTGCTGTACTGTTATAGTAGTTCTGATGTGTTTCTGCAACTATAGTCAGCGAAAACAGGCTATTCTTCTGAGTAGAGGGAACTGTCAGTGACCTAGAAGTGTAGAGGAGTAGAAGTGCAGGATGATAGCAGAGGCCTTGAAAATACAGGCACTAAATGATACCAGAGACCCCAGGGTTATAAACAAATCACCGGTGGTCAATTACTGGTCACTAAAGGAATGCAGCCTTGGGAGCTGGATAAAACTGGTTTTAAGGAGAACAAAGAGAAAAAAGAGGAAGCATCCAACATGATATAAACTAAACCACAGATAGTGAATTTTGTTAGAATAAGGAATTGTGAAGCAATAAAGAAAGAGGAAGATGTGGTACATGTTACAAAGTACATAAAAATAAATCCAAGCATGGACCCAAGAGGGAGGAAGAAGTCCCCACCACCAACATCAAATTCCTCCCAGTGAAGCACAAGGAATACCAACAAATTGCTATAACTCTCCTTTTCATGTAAGAATTGTCACTGTCAGCCTTTGGGGCCAGAAGGGCAGTGGAAGGGCAAGTCTAACACCGGAGAACAGGGGTAGGTACTAGGAGGTTTTTGTACAACTGTTTTAACTGCTAATTAACGTGGCTTGTTCTGTAAAATTATATGAATTGGACTATTAATGTTGGTACCATTGTCACCAGACCGATAACAATGCTTTGCTGTTAAGACTTTGGTTATGCAAACAATAAGTTGTTTGTGTTAGTAAAGTGTTATTTCTTCAGTCCACACAAATGGTACATGTTGCAGCCCAATGAAGAAAACCAAAAACCTGTGATTCAAACATTGTATAAGGGACAAGTAACTTGACTCTGCATAGAATCTGTTGAGGACGCCAATAACTGATATCAGAACCAAAACCATCTTTAGATGTGGACCTACGACTGCAACAACAACAATGAAAAGCACCCCCCACTAGCAGGCTAATGGTTGTAACTCCAATGTAATAATAAATACAAAGAGTGCAGGCACCATTGCCTCACAATCAGGTGTGCTGAATCGGTCACTGCCATGCTGCAGTGCAGTATATCTCAGTTTTATCTTATTAAGGGCAAATATACCTCTGATTACTTTCACTTGAAGGCTGTTGTAACATGGATGCAACAATGGGCCAAGAAATGAAGTTTCAGGAGTATTTGCTGGTTCAGGCAATACAAGTTTAAGAAACTCTATTTCCTGCCGGTGACCCCAGTAAGCTATGCTTAAAGGGGATTTTAGGGTCTCTGAACATATATACCTGGAATATTTGTTCTGCCCAAACATTTCCAAACATGGACTATATAATTTGATTCAATGCTGACTGGTTTTTGGATTTGTAGCTGGGAGCAGCTTTCCTTTCTGATATTTTTCATGGCAAGACTATCACCTGTGCTGTTGGCGTGGTGGCCAGGTAGGATGTGTAGGATGTGTCAAATCTGGCATTTTTAGCCTTGCAGCTTGAAAAGTTGACAATTTTAATCATCTTCCAGCCTCTTTCTGCCTTGGACCCCACTCCCACTCTGTTTCCTTCTTTAGCAACTGTGTTTATAGATGTGCTATTTCTGTATGTTTAAAAGTATGCAGGTGCCAGTGGGTGGTGCAGTTCTCCCAACACCATTCCTAGCAACCCCCTACAGGGGCTGGCATTTCAAGCAAAGTTTTTAGTTTTGATTTTGTTTTTTGGTTGGTATTTTTACTGTTTGATGTGCCTGATGCAACAATTGTATTTCCACTCATCTGACATCTGTCTGCACTAACTGAGTTTTACTTCAATTGATTTTGAATTTGCTCTGTTTGATCAGTTCTAACACCCTGCTAGTTCTTGTTCACATTTCTTGCTTTATATCTCCTGTAGCTCTCTCTGCTACAGCCCTACCTTTGCGTGTGTAGGTCTGTGCCTTAGCATAGGCTTATGGTAGAAGCCTTCAACAGTCTCCTATGTGCCCCATAAACTTTTTAAGCTTTCAGTTACAGTTTAGAGAATCTTTTACTGATGTATAGGACTTCTATGTGTGTCATTTGTAGTGGGCAACCTGTAAGACTACTGTGAAAGGAGTTAGTGATCCACATAATATCTAACCCAGGTGTTTGCCCCTGTATCGTGAATACCATGTGACCATTGCTGAACCCTAACAGATGTGTATTTGATCATTGTGTAATTAATCAATGTGTTAAACCATAAGCACATGTGTAATACATTGTTCTGTCCACTTGAAATATTGTGTGTCTTTGATCACTAATTGCATGTATTGATCCTAGGAACTGTAGGTTTATTAATGTGATAAGGATGCTAGGGTGTATCGCCGAGGGACCTTTCAAAGCTAAGTCCGCATCCCAGATGTGATTGCTATTGGGGCTGACAAATCTGTATCATGAGCAAAGCTGTATAAGAGTGCAGGGGAGCATAGACCTGGTGAACCTCACCATGGATGGGATCTGCACAGTGTGCCATGTCATCACCAGGGGTTCATATGATACTGTGTCATCTCAGGGTTCCCAACAGCAGAAAGAACCTAAGATTTTATAACTTGCTATCAGCTTTTCTGGGATATTAGTAAAATAATTTTTTCTTGAGCCTGTTTGTGCCTTTCTTGTTGGGAACCAAAGGGACTAACACCTCCTAATACAAAATAGTCATTAGCTTTTTAAAAAAAACCTGCTAGTGATGTGAAAACTTTCATATGAAACTAGCATGAAAGTAGGACGGCACTGTCTTGACAGAGAAAACTATTCATGCAGTGAGGCAGCAAAAAGGAGTTAATGCATACGTGGTAACACACTAACATAAAAGAAGGTAATCCCTGAAGAGAGAAAAAGAAGAGAAGAATCACTTATCATGAAACTGCCCTCCCCCACAGAAAGACCAGCACCTGACTAATGACTCATTTGGTTTAGGTGAAACTGATGTAAGATATCAGCCTCCTTATAGTTTCCGTTTTGTTTTACTCAGACACAGTAATATAGTTTATTTAGCAAAAATTCATTGTGCTTTATCTGTTGTAGTATCATCATCTTGGGTTTCTATGGTCAACATTTTAAATCAAAACTTGCAGGCTTGCCACCTGCTTCTGATACTCCTGCAACTCAATTATGTTCTGCGCATTAGCACTCAAATATTCCTGCAACTCTATAACCTCATCTTGTATTCCCTGGTTTGGTACCTGCAGAGTGTAACTATTATGTTATTGTATTTCCATTTGACTATTCCACCTCTTTTCCTCGGAGAGAGGATACCCTTTTGGATGGAATGAAGCAGATGCTATGTGCTTCTTTTCACTTATTTTGTATAAAGTATGACATCTGTGAGAGACTCATATTGTGTCTTTGTTAATCAAACAGATAATCAAACAGATAATAATAATCAAAAGATACCTTAACTTTGCATAATGCACCGACTCTTGCAAACCAATGTAACTGGTTTCTTTGTAGCCACAATATCTGGCTACTAGTCTCCATTGTCAGATAAGGAAATACTTTGGATGTATGCATGCTTTAAATGATAAGATCTCCCAGATAAGGAAATACTTTGGATGTATGCATGCTTTAAATGATAAGATCACAACCTACAACGCAGAGGAAGACTACCGCCTTCATCCCACGACCACCGGAGGGCCAGGAGAGACCCCTCAGCAACACTATAAGAAGGGGACTCTGACTGGGGTGAGCACCCGCCGTTGGTGGAGTGGAGACTCCCCGGCCGCCCAACGCTGTTTTGCCTGTTTACAGCTTGCTCAAATAAATCCTATTTTGATAATCCAAATTGGCTTTTTGTCACAGTCACTCGTAACAACATCTATCAAATCTTTTCTCAGTGTCAGGTAGGGCTGCACTGCCTGGTCTCATGTTGTCTGTTCAATGACCATGCCCTTGCTTTTGAATTATCTTCAGGAGAATGGGTGGGTGCTCCACCACATAACTTGTATTTTCTCTTTATTTCTAAACCTATTTATTATCAGCCAACACCAACGGCTGGTCTGCCCAAAACTATAATTTTCCTTACCCAATAAGCCACCCTTCAGGCTACGTTGCTGCTAATGTATCAAAATGAGGAAGGGAAGGTGCTTTTTGTTTTAAACAATACAGTTTTCACTCACAGTCATGCTCTTATACCATCAAACTCACGAACTCTGGGAGTACCTNCAGCTTGCTCAAATAAATCCTATTTTGATAATCCAAATTGGCTTTTTGTCACAGTCACTCGTAACAACATCTATCAAATCTTTTCTCAGTGTCAGGTAGGGCTGCACTGCCTGGTCTCATGTTGTCTGTTCAATGACCATGCCCTTGCTTTTGAATTATCTTCAGGAGAATGGGTGGGTGCTCCACCACATAACTTGTATTTTCTCTTTATTTCTAAACCTATTTATTATCAGCCAACACCAACGGCTGGTCTGCCCAAAACTATAATTTTCCTTACCCAATAAGCCACCCTTCAGGCTACGTTGCTGCTAATGTATCAAAATGAGGAAGGGAAGGTGCTTTTTGTTTTAAACAATACAGTTTTCACTCACAGTCATGCTCTTATACCATCAAACTCACGAACTCTGGGAGTACCTGTCCTATTCAAGTCATCTTGGTCAGACCACTAAGACAGTCTGTGGTCTGGCCAAGATTACTTGTATATGAAAAGGAGGACAAGGGATACCAGCAGGAGACTGGGGGGAAGTCTGTCTTGACTGGGAAAAAGGAACTGGTTTTTGAATGTGCCTTTCAATCTTCAAGGTACTTCCAGAGTTGACAGTGATTGTAATCTTTTGTCTTTTCATCCTGGCCAAACTTCCTAAACTAACTTAGCTGATTTACTCCTCTTTGTGCCTCCTCATCTCAGGATGTTTTAGGATAAAACCCTGTTCTTTATCTTCCTGCCATTGTCTCTTCATCTCTTCTTCAGTTTTGTCCTTCATCTTCCTGGTATGCTCACTGATGTTCTGGGATCTTGGTAACAATCTGGTCTTTATGCCACCAACACTCACCATTCTTTTAACGGTTTCTGCTGGTGCTTTCAGACACATATATGTATTTACCAACCTTAATGCTTCTATTACAAATCTCTGCATCTATAGACCCAACCACTATATAGAAATTGGCTGTTTCCCACCCCCCACCTAAATTATCAGTTGCTGTGTGTGGTTTCTACCTTTTTTTTTTTCCAATGAAAGGATCCCACCCCTTCCTTCCATAACAAAGAGGCAGTGGTGGAAAGGTTTCCTCTTGTTTTCCCATTGTGCACTCTCTGACAACTAATGTTAATGAAATAAAACTCACTACAAGACTGTGAAATGTGTTCACCTGATTCGTGTCATTATGGAACAATGCTGGGGCTACATGGTGAAGTGTGACCTTTTTTGTGCACGTAATCTTTAACCACTCTGCTCCTTCCTTGTATAGCCGCAGACCTAGGGGAAGTAGGATGGTATGTCTATAGTTCCTGTCAAAACCGATTTTGTTGCGAATCGCACATTGTTAAGCAAGGGAAGCCTCTAAAGCGCATGCGTAAAGTTGGAAGACTACTGACTTCATCCACCGACCCCCAGAAGGGAGTCAAGACGATCCCAAGAGGTGAAGAGGGCACGTGCTGACGAAGCTATGCCTCTTCCTGGAGCTCATTTGCAAAGACCCACCTTTTCTCAGGAGTAGTTATGAATATGTATTAGTAGAAGGAATAGAAACCAAAAAACAGGACCTGTACGGTGTGCGTGTTGGTAAAGCAGAGACTCCCCGCGCACCCAGCGCTGTTTGCTTGCCTCTATTCACTTAATAAATTGTAAACTTTAATTGTAATCTTATTTGGGACTCAGTCATTTCTCACAAAGACCACATAGATAGGGAAAGTGATTTTTATTAAACTTTGTAAATCAGCTGACTCTGTTTACTCGTACTTTCACCAACAGAAGTATCAGTATGTGGTGTCCAAGTAATCTAGCCACGACAACTTGTGCATGACATGTAGGACAAGGCATGCCAGTACTGAATCCTCTCCGCATGTCCTAAGACCCTCTTCACTGCTGAGAACAAACTGCTTTTTGGATAGGCCTTATACAGCCTTTAAGAGTCAACAGTTATTGAGGTCTTTTCCCTCCTTATCTAGTTTCATTCCACGTGAGTCTTAGGCAACCCTGCTGAGTCACTGCTCTGCTTTTGTTTTCCCTATCTAGTTATCTTCTGGCTCCAGGCCAGTTGCGTTTTCTTCCCTTCATCTTATCTTAGGTTTCATTTTCTTGCAATCAGGTTATTGAATGAAACCATGCATAGGTTGCACTGTAATCCAGGTGAACTGCTGACCTTAGGTAACAATATATGCCATTATTTTAGTCCTTGTTCTACTCTTTCTTCTCATGTTTCCACTTGCCCAAACACATTTCCACTCTCACTTCGTTCAGAACAACCTGAGTATTTATGGTGCAAATGTCTGCATGAGTTCTGAATAAAAGTTTGGAATTCATCTGCAAATTAAGATTTCAAGTTGCTTTCTTTTTGTCTGATATCCGTCACTAACATAATATATATAAGTCAAATTCCTTGTTTTATTTGTCTCTTCTGTTGTCAAACAAGTTTTAGCTGGACTTACTGTAGGAAGCTCTTTGCTTCTGATTTGTTTTGTCTGTTATGCTTTCCAGTTCTTCTCTACCTTTTTAGAAAGAATGCATTCAGTATAGGCTAACATACTGTCATTAAGGTTGCTAAGGCATATTCAGTATTTGTGGACCTATAAACCCAGGATCACAGAGTCTTTTAAGAGCTGAAGCTTATAAAATACCCTAGAAGTAGGCATACAGTTTTCTTGGCTTACCCTCTGAAGAACTTGTCCCCTGCACAACAATACAGAGAACTTAAAAGTTTACAGAATGTTTTGTTACAAAACAAGACCAAAACCAAGCCAGTGATTATCAGCTACAATAGTCCCAGTCACAATTTGTTCAGCTCCTCTCTTGGGTTTCCATAGTTTTCATATGGAAGAGTCCCAATCACAATATAGTCTGATGGAAACACTTCATGCCAAAGCTAGGCTGGTAGCCATTCACAGAATCATAGAATGGTTAGAGTTGGAAGGGACCTTAAAGATCATCTAGTTCCAACCCCCCTGTCATTGCCAGGGTCACCTTCCACTCGACCAGGTTACTCTAAGCCCCATCCAACCTGGTCTTGAACACTTCCAGGGATGGGGCATCCACAGCTTCTCCGGGCAACCCTTGCCTGTGTGGGGCTAGGTTCAGAGGTTGCTTATAGATCTGCCCCTTTTCTGTGTACAAACCCTCCTTATCAAACTTGATTTTTACCGAAATGCTGAACAGCACGTTGTCTTACATGGTTCAGCTTGCAGCTTAGACTATTTGTAAACTGGTCTCAGAAAAGAATCTGAGGGTGTCTGGAGCACCCCCAGCTCTGAAAGGCACCTTTGCCACTTAGTCATTGATTCAAACAGGCTAAGCTGGGCTGAAGCATTTGTAGAGGCTCAGCCTTTGGGATCTGTGGTAATTTAAATCTTGCGTTTACGATTTTCCTTAAGGTTCCTGTAATGATTTGATTTGATTTCTCCGCACTCCTATCAACTCAGGGGTAGTCTAGGACCATGAAAGTGTGTTTTATAGCCTGTTATTTACAAATCAGTTGAACTAATTCTTATGTAAAATATGATTGGATTTTACAAAATTCCAAGTGCCTCCTCTGGAAATCTTCTGTCAGATATGGAAGTGCATAAAACTTCTATGCTATCCTTTTCTAGGAGAGAGTTTCAATCAAGTTCGTTAATGATACCAACAAAGACACATAAATGGTTATTTCCCCTTGCTGTAGTTTGCAGGGACCCTGCATAAGTGATGAAAATGTCATGGTGATGGCCATGGTCCTTGTAGTACTGAAGATGAATCTTTATTCTCCTTTGGCTCATTAAGGCTGTTGTTTATCTGGTTAATCCAGCCTTGGGGCATTGGAGTATTTTCATTTTTTTCTGAGCATAGGTATTTAGTACTCCTTTGGAGGATTTTCAGGATTACTGGATTAAAGCCTGCCTGCAATACAGAACACTTTAAGGCCAGTACAACCAGCTTCCTGCTTTTGTATAGGGAGCACTGTTGCTTCTGCACATTCCCTGCACTTCTGTGGGGTTTTAAAATGATCTCGTATGTCCACATACGTTATGTCATATAGCACATTTACGATGAGTCCTTTTATATCATTTGACTAATCTTGTGGTGTTTGTCACAAGCAAACTTAACCACAAAACACCCACTTTAACCACATAACTTGAACAAGTTACAGCAGTTATAAATTATCCGGGCACAAAGATCTAAGTTGATGAGCAAGTGGAGGTGTGTGGGGACGATATGGCAGGGTGTTTTACGTCTCTGGCAATGAAAGAAGTTTGCACGAGAGATGCAGTGCTGTGGAGTCACATGAACATGTGTTAATCATGGTCTGAAAGAGACCTCCTGGAATCCATAGTGACTCTGCTGTCCTCCAAACATAAGGTTAGGTAAAGTTATACAACTCTTGCCCCAGACACTAAGCAATACAGGAGTTTCATGTTCAATTAATGACTGTTTAGAGTCACTGTACACAATCATATATAGTATCAACAAAAAACATACAACTCACACAACCCCTCTTTATTATTGGTTACTTAATCAATAAATATCTCTATAGCTATACTAGATTTATACTATAAAATTTCTAGTATAGTCTGGCTTTTGCACGTAACCTTCTTCCTAGCCAAAGCTGAAGCAGTAGAAGGTTTTTTTTCACTGTCTGTGGCCCACTGGAATACAGCCTCATGAGTACAAACCTAACTGGTGTGGGACACATCTAAAGCCTGATGGACCCTGGATGTCCAAGCTAAAGAGCTTCCTCTCACAGCTGTTTGTCAACAGCTGGAAACAACTGCTTCTGCAGACCTGCTGGCTCAGCAGCCCAGTTGAATCTAAACACAACTCCTATTGAATCAAAAGCAAATCCAGAGTCTTGCTTCCACCACTTACACAATATTTTTCCCAGGAAAGTACCCTTGTTCTCACAAATACATTCATTGCTAAGCAGCAGCATAAATTCTGAGCTCATTCTCCACTGAACATCATCATTCCTCTAACTTTCTAGACACTGTAGAAAGACGTCTTTCTTGTGAGGCACATGTCTTTTGCAGTTAGTCCTGTTCCCCTGATGTGCATTTCAGCTGTATCTCAGCTCCATATTATCAGGAGCCCTGTATATTTATTGTCACAATGCACATTGTAGTTTCCACTGTACAATCCACTGTAGGAAATGGGCTTAATACAGAGGACAGTATTTACACCAACAAAAATAACATGCCAAACATAAGTTAGTTCGCTATTTCTGTGAGCTCCCACTGAAACTAGAAGCAGCAGTGCAAGGGTGAGGTTGGCACCACATAGATAGGAGGTGGGGTGAGGTCTGGAGGAGTGAGACCTAGTCCTATCCCATCAGCTTATTTGTTGTGAAACCACAGCCAGAAGGTAAAGTCGCATGATAAGTTTGAGCCAATCTAATGGCTCATCACAACCTTTTATTTTAGGTTGTATTTTTTGCTGTAGGAATATATAGTGTATCTTTGGGCACGGTTCTTAATTTGGTAGCGTAGGGAACATGACTTCACTTTATGTTGTGGCAGACAAACATTTTGCCTTAAACATTTCTTGGTACAAAATGTGTGAGCTTTGCTGACTTGGGTGTGTGGTAGGTGTTAAAACCACAGGAGAGAGCTAGATACTGATTTCCAGCCCTGCAGAGGCAGGATTGAGATGATATTTTTCCACCATCACATCCTGTTGTTTTGGTGCCTGTAAACAGCTAACTGCACATGTGCAAGGGTACTAGGTCATTGACCTTGGGGAGGGTCTCATCTGATGCAACCCCAAAATCATCTGATGGGACCCCGAAATAGTCCCCTTGCAACCACTCAGGGTATGCCCAGCCTGCGCAGAACCAGACCGCGCCTACTCTCACCTAGCATCACATCCACCATGCATATACATGAAGTTTCTTGGAACTGGGCAGAGATTTTGGGACTTGGGCTGTATAAAAATGGTACCATCAGAAGCCTGGGGGAGACCTCCACCACCAAGATACCCAAAGTGAAGAGGACCTATGGGACACTGCTGGATCCGCGGGTGGTGATATGTCTGTCTTTTATCTCTCTCTCTCTTTCTCTTGTTGTGCCTGCCTCTCCCTCTCCTCCTCTCTTTCTTCTTAGAAATGTGTGGCACAGGACTCGCTTAGCCAATTCAGTTATCCAGTTAAATAATTGTCATTGAGTTATTGTATCTACCCACATTTGGCTATCATGATTTGTGTGTCTCACTGAGAATTTGGACCTTAAGCCTACGCACTCAGTGCCTGCAACCATGGAGACCCCAAATGTGTAGGCACCATTTGAACCGGTTTCCCCAAACCAGTTTCAGTTTTGCACGCTGTGAGCGTACATGTGGCTCCTAGTCACATGAGAAAGCCCTGCCATCATGAGTTGATGATCTGCTGGGGAAAGACAAGGCTCCGAGGATTTGGTGGGAGTGCTCTGCGTCAGAGGCAGCTTCTTTTACTGAGTTCATGTCTCCTGTAACGCTAGAGACAGCCACAGTCTTGGCTGTGATTTCTAATGAGTGAGCAGCTCTTCTTCTGCCAGAATACAAGCAGCTCATTAAAGGTCAACTAACACAATTCTTCCTTAAATGACTTATCTCAAAGCGTGGTATAAACCATCCTGCCTTGATAAAAGAAAAACAAGATGGGGAGGCAAGGTCACACAACGGAGCTATGATTTACTTTTATCTCAAGGGAACACACTAACAAAATCATGGTGTTCTCCTGGGTGCATATTATCATTGAAGACAATTAGGGAGGCACTGCCATCAAAATAGTACAGATCAGTAGCAGAACATTTTTCTCATGCAAAGTGCATTTAGTTAGATCAGGTGTAAAGGAGAAGCAGCCCAACAATTTAAACATGTAATAACTAGCCAATTATTCCATGTTAAACTGTGTTTACCCATCTATCCATTCATCTTAAGTTTTTGCACCGTGTTAACCAAATGTCACACATTGCTTGGCACATATGCTATAATATATATATATAGAGAGAGTATTCTCATACTCCTTTACTATCTCACTTAACTAATAAGCAAAATTACTGGTAGTCATGTTCTCTACATCAAATGAAGAATCTGTCCCAAAAAATGCATGACACGTTCTTAAAGCAACACAAGCACTGCATAAAAGGCTGATGAATACAACTTCCTTTCTCAAATCTGAAGTTCAAAAAATGGACAAGTTGTGGTATGTTTCAAGAGTAAAATCTGTTTGGATCTGTTGGATTTAAACAGATTCATGCCTTTAGATAAGTAGTAACAGCAACTTCAGCAATTTATATCTAATTTTGAAAAAAATACAGTGCCATCAATTTCTGTCAGATGTTTGACTGTCTGCCTTTTCAACTCTGCTGTGTTGCCTGGTTGGATCTCCAGAGTTATACTGGCCTGGGTTACCTGTTGCAGGTAGATCATGCCTTTTCCTTGTCTTGAACACTCTGGAATGAATATACACTGATGTCTCCTCTCCTGTAGAGAAGCGTGTTCAGGTCCTGCTTGCTATTCTCCATGAGAAACCCAAGGAAGTGTTCACTGGAAGCCAGTAAAGCAGTTTCGGTTTCTAGAGAAAGGAGGTGGTAGTGGTGTACTTTCCTGCTGCTACCATAAAAAGCTGCGGACATCAGTCCTCAACAGCTTTTTGATCATTCCCAAAATCTTCCCTTCTGCTTGGATTGCCCAAGTGACAAGCTTAGTCCATCCCCCATACACTTTAAGCACTTTCTGAAAGAGGTGATAATCCCCAGGAAGGCATGTGCCAGGCTCATCCAGCCCATTATCCACTGTGACCAGGTGGTCCCCAGAGGAGACTCTTGTTCTCTTTCATCTCTGTTAAGATGACTCATTTCAGAAAGGAGTCATTGGAAATGCCCTAAAAGTGCAGCTTCTTACAGTGGAAATATGTAAAAGGTTATATTGAGAGCTGCATTAGCGCAGTCTACTGCAAGGGCTTCAACCTATGTGCTCAAGAAGTCAGAAGACATTGGCAGCTGTTTTGGGGCCAAGTGGGAGACATGCTCCTACCCTGAGAAGTGAGGCTGCCCCAGATACAGCTGTAGCATGAGAGCCTCACAGACAAGCAGAGCACTGGAGAAGCATCTCAAGGTATCCCTCCTCCAAAGACAGATCCCCATCATACAGGAATGGGACAGACGGACATAGCACCAGCATGTTTTTGTCCCTCGGATTCCTACAGAGGTCAAGGAACTGTCATATAAAAGGGCTGAGTGTCTTTTTGCTGCCTAAAGTCTGAGGGCGCTTCCCATGCAGAAGACAGGTAAGAGAGCACGTCTCTGGAAACCTGTGATTACCTACCCAAACGCCACTTCATAAACTTCGGTAACTACCTCTGCCTGGGTTTTCCCATGACATGTAGTTAGCTCTTTTTTTCAGGATGATATCAGCCCATATGAGTTGATCCCACTCAATGATTGTCAAGTTTCTTACTGAAAAAAATTGCCTGGGCTCACCCACTGTGGGAGCTGTTGCTCATCAGTCTTCCCCTTGAACTTCCTTCCACTCTTCAGCTACCCATATCTTTTCCCCAGCTTTGAAGACAAACAATCTACATTGCTTTGGTGCACCACAGAAATGCACAGCAGGCAACAACACTCAAATTTCTTGTTAGGAAAAAACAAACAAACTTTCAGCACTTCACATTCTTCCTCAAAAGTCCATTGCATTATGGACGTGTACACGCAAGTCTGCTACAACATTTCCTGCTGGGTTTCACCCCAGAAAACAACCAGTTTCTTGGATAAAAACAGCGTATGGAGAGATTATGTAGCTTTTCCCTTTTCCTGAGCTGGAGGTGTAAGCTTAGGAAATATGGTCTTAGACTCTTTCAGACTAAGGAAAAAAGGAATATGGAGACTTCATTCCATTCAACTGGATGGGTAATAATATTTCCTTTACTATTCTGATTTACAAAGTGATTGTAAAATGACTAGATTATCCTAGAATGTGAAGCTTAGCAAAAAGGAATAGAATGGTAAATATTTTCGAATAGGAACAAAAAAAATCAGTTTCTCTGTGGTAGCATGCTGAATAAAGTGATTAGATGAGGTTATTTGAGAAAAATAACTGCATATTTTCTGCTTTATTATGGAAAGATGATTACAAGGAACGGCCCTGAAAGAAGAGAAACTCCCTCACAAAATAGCTTGAAAGATATTGAAAGCAATTAACCTCGGGTCTTTTTGATTTGAATGAGAGATTGCATTTCAAAGTGAACCATTATTAGAAAATTCACCATTATTCAGAAATTTCTCAAATGCCTAACAGTCATAGCAAAGTAAAAATCTCCATCCTCCTCCCATTCTATCTCACTCAGATATTTAGTTCTTTTGACTAGAACTACTGCATGTCAGATAAACTAAAATGGACAAAGGAAAATGTATCTTGAATGCAAAGTTGAGAATTTATTGTTAGCATGATTAGCCCTTAATCTAATCAAAACAACAAATGGCTACTATTACTGTAGCCAAATTACAGTGATATTCATATGCATAGTCCAATTTTTCTATTTAGTATGGAAGAAGTCTCACTAAGAATGTCATTACAATCGTCACTAAAATTAAAATTGTTGCATAAAAGCTTCCTAGCATTTAGGAATAACACCTTTTCTTTGGTGTTATTCTCTCTCTTTCATTGCCCATCTGGCTCCTAAGGTTGCTGACTTCAGCGTGGGAAGGGGTTATGACAAATTGTCAGCCTTCCAGGCCCTTCTTTTATTGGAAGGATATGATGTTGATGGTGGACAAGACTTCTAATGGTGAATATCTTGACAGTTGCTTCCTCCTCATCATCCAGTCTGCTTGGGATTATTTTATACATTTTCTAACATGCAACTTGGCCTCGCAAACACTTGGCCAGCTTCAAGGCACCAACATGTTTGTCTCAAGAAGGCATCGACACTTGTGTGCCTCTAGCAAGAACACCACAAACTATGTGCTTTGTTTGCTCTTCCTTTATACATTGATGAAAGATTGGGTATTATCTTCCACTGCATTTCAAGGAGTCTGGCACCTCGCACCAGAAATACATACTGATCTGTGTACCAACATCGCACCCTTATCACGCGGGCAGAGAGTGGTCCCTCTAGTACACCCACCTCCGGTCTTACTTAATGTGGGGACCGTGCACTGCACAAATGTACCCGCATAGCTCCTCCATGGCCTGTTTCCTGGCAGGGCTTTTCTCTGCACAGTAGATGTGCTGCTGAGCCATGCTTTCGTAAGACAGATAAAATGTTTCATTTTACATTTTTCAGTTAAAACACTCAGTTATGAAAATTGTGTGAATTGACAGTAAAATCTCTGCACTCAAAGCAACAATATTCTGTTAATAGATCTCTAATAGCTCTTTTCAAAGGGGATCAAAATATCCTTTTTTTTCTTTTGGAAAGCTTTACAAATAGGCTGAAAGGATGTAAAAGAGATTATGTGGTTTTGATTCAGGTTTTGTTTGCATTAGCAAGGAAATCAATGCAACAGGAACAGTAAAATATGGTGGTCTTGAGGCTCTTCACTTCCTCATACTTCCCAGTTCAGGACGTTTACTTTAAATTGGATCTAATTTGCCATCGTGTTGAACATCCTCTTCAGACAAAGTTCAAAACTTTTGAAAAGAAAACTACAAAAGAATCAAATGTAAACACATGCCAGTTGTATTGCTGCAAATGTATGGCAATAGTAAATTGTTTTAAATGCATTTTAAACACATATATGTGCATATGTAGAGAGGGGGTTTCCATTGTTTTGTAAAAGTCACATCCAGGAACCCTGAGAAAACTAAAACTATGAATATATATACAAATGTATACAAAACCAAGGTAAGGCAAAGAATGCATTAGGGTTATCTGGAACCACACTTGGAAAACCATCACACTGATGCAACATCTGCAAGACTCCCAGTCTGTATCTGAAGTAAACAAACTTATCTTGATTAGCAAGCACGTGTGAAGACTGTTAGCAGCCTTGATAGGTCATCTACAGATAAACAGGATACCAAGTTAAAGAAAACCACAACCTCCCAGTGAAAAATCAATCAATCGTTCTCATAGCAGAGCTGGAAATGCCTCTACACTTTGAGTATGAGACTGCAAGAAACGTTGCTTGGATTCCTGTCTTCTGTTGACATCCTTCCCACAACAACTCGCCATGAAGTATTTCTTATCTCTTCTTTTGGGCAATAAGGGGCATCGTACCTTGCCTATGCATATCTCAGCCTGGCAGTGAAGAAGCTACTAGTGCTTCATGGATCCCAGGGGAGCCACCACCAACACAACACTCCTCTTTTCTGACCGGAGTCACCCCCCAGTTTACAGCCCTTCGTCCTCACGGTTTTTAGGTGAGCAAAGTTATACTAGCACTCACATTCTCCAGCAAGTTGTTGGCTGGGAAGAACAAGATCATTCAACGGCGTTATTGAGTGAGCAAAGAGTTTGACCATGATTATTTTAATAGTTTATGTAGACTATAACATGTAAGTACAGTAACTTAAGGATAACAGCAGGTACAATTATGTCTTGGCATTATTATAGTATCATCATCTCCTAGATACCTTGTAGTTAAAGTGCGATAGCTATGGGATACCTACAATAAAGCTATAATAAAAAGAACAGATAACTAACAATTCATGTGGTAACCATAATAAAGGCAGTGCATAGCTATGACAAAAATAAGAGAAAGACAAAGAAAACAAGTTGAAGACAATAATATAGTTTACATAGTGTCGTGATTTAGCCCCAGCTGGCAACAAAGCAGCACAAGGCCTTTTTGCTCACATATCCCACCCCACTGCCAGCAGCAGGATAAGGGAGAAATCAGAAGAAAAAGGCAAAACACATAGGTTGAGATGAAGGCGGTTTAACAGAACAGCAAAGGAAAGAGGAAAACAACAACAATAATACTGATGGAGGAATATACCAAAAAACAATTAATGTGCCACCACTCACTGACTGAAACTGAAGCACAGCTGGCTCCCAAGCAGTGATTTCTGCCTCCTTCCCCAGCAAGTTCCTCAGCTACATACCGAGCATTGGGTCACATGGTATGGAATACCCCTTTTGGGTCAGCCAACCCTGATATGTCCCTTTCCAGCGCCTTGTGAAAATTAACCCTATCCCCACCAGAACCAAGACATACAGGTTTCCTCAAGTGGCATAATTATGCTGGCAGAGTCTGTTCTTGGTATAGTAGAGGGTCATTAGTTTCTGCCAACGTAGTTGTGTCACCAAAAAATAAATAAAAGCACCATTGTGATGAATACTGTTATGGGGCAAAATAAGCTAATGTAGGCTTTAGGTCTTCTCTTTGCAGTTTAATAATACAACGACCATGTCAATGAGTTTGACTGTGAGAACTGTAACAGAAAGGCTAAGATTACTGTGAAGGAAGCATGAATGGGAAAGTCTGGGTGTGGAGGAAAAAGGGCCTGTGTTAACAGCACCCAACTAGCAGGTCATCAAGACCCTAGCACAGACAGTTTCACAGGTCATTGAGACATGGAGACAAAGAATTATAATGAGATAGAAATGGAATGTAAACACATTGATCACTGTAAGATCCAAAACTGCAAAAAGATACATCCAAACCCTGCCCACGGTCACCAACCTAAGAACCACCCAGGAGACAAAGAAGACTTGACACCTAGCATCACTTGTCCTCCCTGTCATCAGGACAGATGTCAAATACAACATCTGGATGCAAGCATTGTGGTGCCTGACCGCTGGTCAGACAGCTCAAACACCCATGCCCTGGTGTCTCCATTCTGGGCAGGCTCCTTGTGTTGTCTGAAAAGTGGATTTGTGCCTGTTGTGCAATTAACCAATCTCACACGCTCAGGATGCTAGGTGGATTTTCCACAAACCAGGCACACCTCATGCCGGTTTCTTCCTTATATTTATACACAAAAGTTACAAGGTAGTACACTCCCAGTTACAGTGATCGGTTAGTGATTTGCATATAATTATAATATCTGCTGTGTCATTCTCTTCTACTACTAGGCTTCTGTGGAGGAAAGGTCTTCACCTGGGCAAGGGTCTTCTTGACCCATGGGTGTGTATTTTAGCATTATAATGAAGGCAGTTCACTTCAGGATGCCTTAAAAGCAAGTTTTGTTGCCAAGTTGGCCAGATGAATATCTTCCTTGCCACATAGGTTGTCACATAACTCATCCTATATACAATCAATCCCAAATGTTCTCTCTCTGGTTATGGTCCAGAAAATAAGGACTTCAAACAACATAGCGTTCTGTTCAGTATTAGCTAATTAAGGCTAACATAAACAATACTAACTCTTAGGTCAGGATGCCCCATACCACTTGGACAGCACACACACTGTGGTGCACGTGTAGGGGAATGACAGTAGGTTTGCTTCAGTTTGGTTTAAATAAAGTCACCACCTATCAGGTCTCGCAAGGGTATTTCCTACATTGTCCATACAATATTTCACCACTAGTTCCTGGTAGACCAAAGCCTCCTGAGGTCAGTCCAATCTTTTAACTGTCTTCAATTTAACTAACTTCAGAGGAGCCCTTTTCTATCCTGATGACACAACCATTATTTCTACAAATGAAATTTTACATTTTCCCCCTCAATGTTAGTTTTAGCATATTTCTTGTCATTGAGCTTTCTCCATCATCTCATAACTTTAAGGTAAGATACTAAGGTAAAAAATGAAAACAAGTTAGGGAAGACACTGAAATCCTTTACAGACAAGAAAAAATAACAGAGCTCTTTTTATTTCCTTTTTTTTGGAATATAGGTCATCTTTAACACATTACACAAAACATAGTAGAGCAGCCATACCACTTTACTATAACTTACCATGCTTCTTAAGTCTTTGTAATAATTTGATAACCAGCCATATCAGAGATTAATCACCTAATTGCCCTCTCTGACCTTTTTCCCCATTGCAAATTGATCTCTTATCAGGGACTCCATTAATTTCTGTGGTATTCAAGATATCAATACATCAACATTAAATTTTTAAGCGTTTGTTAAGAGACTGAAATGGGTGACGAAACAATACTGCTATGCTGTACCATATCTGTGTGCCAGCGTGACATTTCAAAAAGATACCCATGTTGATTCTATTGGGGATTGTAAAGGAATAGAAATATATTATGGCTGTAAAATGCTCATAACAGTTCTGAGTCCTCACATCTGTACTTCTGATTTGCTCTTTGGATCACTCTATCTTAACCCAGTTTTGTATAACCTTAGATATCTTTGAATGTGTTATCCTTTGCTGCAAACCGCACAAAAAAATGTATCCTCAATGCTTCTTGTTTGTGCTTATCTGTGTAAAGGAAATATGCTAATGGAATTGACGTGCTCTCAGGCTTGTGCATCTTAACTCCTATCATCCAGGGCTGTGATCAATACTGATTTGCAGTGCCTGCCAAGGGAGGACAACTGCAGCCAACAAACCAAATACATATCTCTTTATAGTCAGGTTTGCAACAATAAAAGAAGAAAGTATATAAATATTTCTGGTGTGCAAAATAAGAGGAAAGTGTTTGCAGGCTGAAGCAATACAGTGAAAATGCATATATTTTGTCAGTGAGAGATGTCTGTGGCATCTGTCATGGCATTCATGCTCCGTTCAACCACTTTCCTTACTATTCTCTTAAGAGGCTGATACATGGCCATTTGTTTCACTATATATTATAATTTTAATTGATAAACTAATTGAACTAGAGCATTTTAAACAAAGCATCTCCTGGAGATCAGCTCATGCCTGAGATGATCTCACTCAAGCTGAAGAACTTACTCACAGAATCACGTAGGTTGGAAGAGACCTTTAACACCATCGAGTCCAACTATCAACCTAACACTGCCAAAACCACCCCTGAACCATGTCCCTCAGCACCACATCTGTCTTTTAAATACCTCCAAGGATGGTGATTCTACCACTTCCCTGGGCAGCCTGTTCAAATGCTTGACAACCCTTTTAGTGAAGAAATTTTTCCTAATATCTAATCTCAACCTCCCCTGGCACAACTTGAGGCTGTTTCCGCTTGTCCTATCTCTTGTTACCTGGGAGAAGAGACCAGCCCCCATCTCTCTACACCCTCCTCTCAGGTAGTTGTAGAGAGTGACAAGGTCTCCCCTCAGCCTTCCTTTCCCCAGGCTTAACAACCCCAGTTCCCTCAGCTGCTCCTCATAATACTTGTGCTCTAGATGCCTCACCAGCTTTGTTGGCCTTCTCTGGACATGCTCCAGAACCTCAATGTCCCACCTGTAGTGAGAGGCCCAAAACTGAGCCCAGTATTCAAGGTGCGACCTCCCCAGTTCTGAGTGCAAGGGGACAATCACTCCCCTAGTCCTGCTGGCCACACTATTTCTGATACAGGTCAGGAGGCTGTTGGCCTTCTTGGCCACCTGGGCACACGGCTGGCTCATATTCAGCTGGCTGTTGACCAACACAACCCAGGTCCTTTTCTGCCAGGCAGCTTTCCAGCCATACTTCCCCAAGCCTGTAGCGCTGCATAGGGTTGTTGTGACCCAAGTGCAGGACCTGTCACTTAGTCTTGTTGAACATCATGCCATTGGCCTCAGCCCATTGATCCAGCTTGTCCAATCCCTCTGTAGAGCCTTCCTACCATCAAGCCCAACACTCCTGCCCAACTTTGTGTCATCTGCAAACTTATTGAAGGTGCACTCAATCCCCTTGTCCAGGTCGTTTATAAAGATATTAAACATAACTGTCCCCAGTACTGAGCCCTGGGGAACACCACGTGTGATCAGCCACCAACTGGAGTTAAGTCCTTTCACCACAACTCTTCAGGCCCACCGATCCAGACAGAAAAGTGTACGCCCACCCAAGCCATGAGCAGCAAATTTCTCCAGGAGGATGCTGTGACAAATGGCGTCAAAGGCTTTTCTAAAGTCTAGGCAATCAACATGCACAGCCTTTCCCTCATCCAGTAAGTGGGTCACCTTGTCATAGAAAATCAGATTAGTCAAGCAGGACCTGCCTTTCATAAACCCATGCTAACTGGGCCTGATCACCTGGTTGTCCAGTACGTGCTGTGTGATGGCATTCAAGATCAAGACCCTGTGCCGTGGTCCCCCAGGGCATGACCAGGCTGTACTGTCTCCTTGTGCCACCCCATATCAGTGGGAGGTGAGAGTCCCCAGGCAATCCCTATTCATGGAGGGCTGGGGGGACCCAGGATCTTGAGGTGCTGGGACCCAGAGATTGGGCTGTAGGACATTCCCTGCTCTGGGAGCAGGACAGGCACCCTGGGCAACTCAGATGTGTCTGTCCTTATTGCTACTCTCAAAAGGTCAAGCAGAAATCCCTCCAGAGGCCAGGACCAACCTGAACTGCAGTGTCCTGCCTAATTGTTGACAGATTTCCCTGCCTTCCCAGGTTTCCCTGTCCCCACCACCCCAAGCCCCTAGCCAGAGATGAGTTAAGGACTTTCCAGCAAGGAAGGAAGTGTAGGAAGGGAAGTTTGCTCATCCAAGTGCTGAAGATGCTAGGACACATGGGGTTTTCTCACCCATTGGATTCCATGGTGAAAGGCAAGGGACGGAGCACAGCTGGAGCTGCCTCACTCATCAGGGGATGAAAGGGTGTGGGGAGGGATGTCCATGACTTTTTCTAGGAATGCTGTCTCAGACCCCAGCCATACCTAGGACCATGCCTCCCTGTCACCCGCTGCCTAATCTTCTTCACTCTTGTTACAGGTGCTTCTGGAGACCAACTGGTTCCCAAAGCTGGGCCTGGTCAGAGGAGGGAGGAGAGTTGGTAGTGGCCCATTTTGGCTCATCAGGCTGGAGAATGACATCCTTAGCTGCATCACAAGGGCAGACATAGAGAGAGGGATGATGCTGGCACAGAGAGTTTGGAAAGCTGTTTGAGCTCCAGATCTCCAGGCAAGACTACATCAAATCCTGCTTCTGGAGACAATGCTTTCCAGAGCACCATGGGATGAAGGGCATCCCCTGCTGACACTACTCAGGGCTCTGCTCCAAGCATGGAAGACACCTGAATGGTGCAGGCTTTGGAGGACTCCTCGCTATCCACATACTGGGGGTCAATTTGTACTTCTGTCTTATGAACACATCCACAAGCCAAAGCCAGGAGGAAACGGGGTAAATAAAAGGTATTCTGCAAGTTTATACTCAGTCCTTGTGAGTTCTTGTTTTTGAATGATGGAAGAACAATCAGCCTGTACACCACATCCATGTATATTCTCTCTGATATGAAAATGATGCTATTTTCATTTACCCTTTACTGCTATTTTTGTATGCCAGGTACCATCTGTTAGTAGTGATGACTCCTGGTGCTATGACTTGTCAGTTATAATAGTTTAATCTGTATCAGCAAAATGCATCATAAACCCAGAGCCAGCTACTTCCTGATATTCAGTGTAAAGAGAGAGACTTATCCATTACACAGCTACAAACGGTTTTGCATTAGTTACATTTTCATTCTGTTCCAACTGGTGATCTTTGTTTTGCTCATACATATATTTACCCCATGTTCACATCAACTGGAAAATTGCAGTTTCCAGGGTGCTGCTGCACACTGTAGCTCCCTACTAATACCTAATTTTAGATGTTAACAAACAAGCTGTAAAACGGGGAGAACAGACACTGAGAAGTATATAGATCTTGCCTGTCTCTGTATTCTGCAGTACTTCTGTGGTCAAGCAAAAGTTCTTGGGTCACATGGGATGCTGGCCAGCCACACTGAATGCGAAACCAAAAGAAGCCGATGCAATTCTGGGTACTGCATTTAGAAGGTCAGTGAAGGAAGGTAATTTTTTAAGCTATCTGTGTAGTTTTATTAATACTTGCTTCAAGCTACAGTGAAAAACAACTAATAGGGTTGCTTGTTGTGTAACCTTTTTTTCTAGCACATAACAGCATGATCAAATCAAGTCTTTCTCAGGCAGAGAAAGAGGCTGAGCCTAGAAGCAACCATCCCTCATCTTACAGTGAACTCAGTATAGCAGGAGATGGATTCTTGACACTAAATCACTTCAATGTGCTCATACAGTAAAGTTCAGACGCAATCAGTAAAACTGATCGTTCTTACCCACATTACCAGGTGTCAGTTGTTTGATTCAAGGTGACCCAGGCCCTACAGAACATAATTGAAAAGAAACTCCCCATTTTTAGCCATCGTTACCATACGTAGTAACTGTTAAAATGCAATTAAGATACTTAGAAGAAAAGGACTAATTAAAACACCTAATAAACTCTGCTCTGTGACTCAATGATTACAATTCTGCTGATTAATCTTGCAAAACTTTTTTCAGCAAAGGAGAATAATTTTATTTTAATGGGTGAATAAAATGTCTAACTTCACCTACTACTTTTATTATTCTCACAATGTCTCATGTACATCCATTTAGAAGTGGACTGTCTAGCAAATCAGGTCCACTTTCCAATATTAAATTAAACATTTGAAGATTCTACCGTGAAAGAGGGATGTACCTCACTGAAAAGAGAGAAGCAGTAATATGCTTTATTGAGGTAAAACAATGATTTGACAAATTTCAATGGAATTTGACAAAATTCAATGGCAAGGTTCACCTTATTAATTACTGCATGGAGAAAACATACAAAGAAAAATTGAACTAGAATGGCTCATACAGAGAACAGAGGCCTGAAGAGTAAAGAGGACCCTCCCATTGAGTCATAAGGTTTACAGTGGACCCCTTTGCTTTCTAAACCCCTTTTTGGGCTTAGGTGTGGCTGGATCCAATCCTGGTCTCAGAGTTGGTCAACAGTTCATGTCTAATGGAATTATCCATACAAAGTTATCATATCTGAGTAGCTATGTAGATTAGTAATGCTTCACAGTATTAATTCAGCAGGCTATTGGTCATCTGTCACAGGTAAGGGATCTCTCAGTCTCAAGGAGTAACCTTGAGGGGCAGCACTGCTCAAGGGGAGATCACTGCCAGGCAGTTCATCCCTTCAACGAGGAGAGCTCAGGGCTTTCCACGGGCTGTCCGTGTTTGTAGAGTGAAGTAGTTGGCTGCTAGTCAATAGTATAGACAAGACAGATGGCTTGGTTTAGCTCTGATATCTTGTTCTGTACTTTTGGTTATCTTCTGCTTTTGGGTTTTAAAACCAACTTGCGAAATATTTTTCAAAATACGTTCGCTCCCATGTATGTGAGGCAGAGGCTTTCCAGCTCACAAGTTCACCCCAAGTGCATGAAGCCTGTTGCTTCTTGGTCAGCCTAAACCAAAATGTAATCATCACATTCTCCCATTGCTGCAGGGTAAACCTTAGAATATCCAAGTATATTATATTTATGCTCTTGTAACTTAAGAATACAGGTAAAAATCAACATTTCTGCTAGTTTTTAGACACAAAGCATTGTAACAGGCAGTGTGGCTTTGCACAAGACTAAACTAGGCAGCAGATGAAGCAAAGCATGAGGAAGTCTGTGGGTGGTTCGGAGTCATAGGATTAGACTTTTTGAAAATGAGGTTGGCTGAATCTACTCTGAAGTAGAAGCAGCCCTTCTCAATTCTGTTATTTTGTGGTTAGTTTTTGTTAAGCTATATTTAGTTCTTAAATGTTTCCATTTGTGGGGTTTTTTTTCCCCACCATGCACCAAAGAGAAAGATACTTGAAACAAATTCTTCTCATAACAGTTTCACTACTGTGTAACAGTGTAGTTCACATTAAGTTCCTCCTGATTTAAGCTAAAATAGATTAGGCTAGTTCTTACAGTTCTCATGTCTAAGCAGCCAAAAGCATATCTTCTTTGACTTTCATCCTCAAACCTCCAAGATTTGTGATTTCTTCCCATGACATACTCTACTGTTGTCTCCTACCTGGTGTAGAACACACGTACATGATTATTGGCAAGCGTGTCCCAACTGCTTTTCCTACAGCAACCATTAATGAAATATCCCACGGAAGAGGTTTCTACCAGTTTTTCTTTTGCTTTAAACAGAATATCCCAGGAACTACTCCACGCTTAAAAATGTTTGTATTAACATCTGGCACAGAATACAGACTTCTGTGTGGCATGAATAGGCAGGATCATCCATCTCTCTCTGTCTTGCTGGCCTGTTATTTCCTCAACAGCACGTGTTACAAGTTTGATGCCAACTTAACAGAAACAAATCAATCTGGAAGTACGACTAATACTTATGCAATTTCTCTCAATTACATAACATATGCAGGCTGATTGGATTTTGAAGGGGAGGTCAAGGACATGATAGCGAAGCTGGCAGTCTCAAAGGGTTAAGCTTAAGCTAAAGAAATGCTCTGGTGGCAAAGCAGAGAACAGGGGAGTGAAGCACAGCAACTCCTGATCGATGCCATCCTCAGAGCAGCAGTGAAGTTGAAGAGCATGTTTCGTCCTTCATATGCACATCCACTATCCCTGGCTTGGTCAGCCAACAGAATTTGCTAGGCATTACCCAGCAATCACTTGAAGACTCCAGGGTGTTTGGTAAAAGTTGGGTTTACATTAATTTTAAGTTTAATTAAAGAATAGAACTTTATTTGCAGAAATGTTCACATTTTGTCATCTTTGACAGTTTCTAAATTAAGCACAAAAAGCAGAATAAAGAAATGATTTGTTGCAAAGACTTTGGTTGCAGGGGAGTTATTTTGATCAATATCAGGTCCTTTAATTGTTCTTAGACCTGCTTTTCCACGTTGCTCTACAATTACATTTAAGAGACCTGCATTGCTCCAATTACTCCCCCCTTCCTTCACAAACCTATATGGTATGCCCTTGAAGTTTTATCTAATTGAGAGCCTTTGTAGTACGCAAACTATTCAGTCATCTTTAACCTTTACCTGCATAGTTTCTAGCAATAGTCTGTCCTTTCCCAGATGTTTATTTTGCATACAATGCGAGCAAGATTCCCTTGCTAGTGTTTGAGACTTGAAAACCACCCAGAAGATCAACATTTGCTTCACAAATAGTTTAACTGCTACCTCTTGTCATTCACAAGCACCTGAGCAGGAAGGGCATCTTGTGCAGCTTAAGTTAACCTGCTTCATAAAACAACCACAAGTTTACTTACATATTGTGACTCCGCTGGCAAAATCAGGAAGCACCTAGGTAAATCTAGACCAAAAATTATCACACAAAACATTGTTTATTGCTCAGCACTGTGAGCTTATGCCCACCAGCTAGGCGCATGACCCAAGCCCCTTCCTGCAGCCAGGGAGAAAAGTATCTTGTTGCCACAGATGGAGCAACGTACTTCACTTGTAGGGAGAAGCTGCAATACATTTATTGATATAAATCAGGGATTTAACACAGTTTGATGGTAAATGCAACAGTGTTTTAACAAGACTCAAGATGGCAAGGCCCACTTGGTTATTTACTGCATAGAGGACAGGGTCAGACAGAACTGTCAGGGAGACCCTCCCACTGAGGTTCAGAAAGAACCCCCTTTCTTTCTAAACTTCTCAGAGAGGAGTCTGGGTGTGGCTGGATCCAGTCCTAGCCTCAGACTTGGTCGACGGTTTATGTCTAAAGAATTATATATACACAATTAATCCTTTGTATCACTTAACTAAGATTTCAAAGCTCAGCATGCTATTAGTCACTTCCCAAGGGTCTGTTGCAGCAAGGAATCTCTGAATTTCAAGGAGCAGCCTTGAGGGTGTATCTACTCAAGGGGAGATCCTGGCATGCAGCCTGCTGCTGCTCAGGAGAGCGCAAAGGGCTCTTGGGCGTCTCACAATTTATGGGGGTAAGGTGCTTGACCTGTAGTCATATTTGCATATTGACCACAGAACCAGCATTGCTCAAGTTAGCCCTTGGCTATTGTGTTGTTACTGGTCTCCCCGAAATCACGTTGAGCCCTGGAGGCCACCATCACAACTACATGCACCCATTATGACCACCATGGGTGTTATTGCTTGGGCAGTGTTACTGGAGCTAAAGACCAGGTTGGCGTGGAGCCTGGGGCCAGGCAGAGGGGTGGGAGCACACCACCACACTTGTGGAGCTGCCCTCCTCTCCCGGTGACAGGCACTGCAGCCCCAGCATTCCCATTGCCACACAGAAGGAAGGAGATACATGTGAACTGGGTCTAAGCCCTCACTGGACACCACAAATCTTCTAATGTTCATAGACATCCATCCTTCCATATCAGCCCTTCTCACCTCTGTTCCATTTCCACCGTTTTGCTTCAAATTTGTTCTCCTTTTACATTACAGGCAATTATATTGTCATTTTCAGTGGTAAATCCTTATTTCCTACTTCCTTGTTATAATTCAAAAAATGTATGAGTGGTTGTACAGATCAACCCCCAACAGACAAACTCAAATAAAATCTAAACTTCTACAATGCAGACCACCCCTGAGATAATGATAGCTGTCATCTTCCATACCATCATTTTAGAGACAGCAATATTTGTGAGACACAAAGCAGTCAACAGGCTTCTGAGCTAGCAGGTGTTCATGGAGATTAAGCTAATTACTTATTCCTACCTAGACAAAGCAATTGAGCACTTCTAGCTATTTTATGTGAATTAGCCTAACACAGGTGTTCAAGGGGGGCAGAGCATTTTAAGTGAGGGCTACAGCATGAGATGTCAAACACCTGTAAAATAACAGGAAACAAGAACAGATGGAAAGCGTCCATTAAAGAAGACACACAAGGGTGATAAATGTTGATTGGAACTTATACAGAGATTCTGCAAAATACAGCATGCATGCGGGACCATTGGGGTGAGCACAAAACTGCAGAAAGGAGTCCCAAGTGCAGCACATGTCCGATGTAGCAGTGAGAAAATGAGTGAAAAGGAAACAAAAGAGAAAAGCTACTCAAGGAGCCTTAGCTCCACCTCCTCTGAGACATTTTGGCATAGTGACACCACCCGCCTACCTCAGGATGGCTGATCAGCTTCTGCCCCAGCAAAGATTTCGCTCACTCTGCTTAAGCCCTGCCCAAGATCCATCTCAGTGCCACACTTCTCCACTCTGTTGCTGGTCTCGTCCCAGCACCTTCTCCAGGCCAGCCTCAACTTTTTGACTCCCTGAACTATTCTTGCCCTAACTTCATATCTGAACTCAACACTGTAAGCAATCAAGGGCTAAGCAATTCATGAATGCTTGGTTTCTTATTGTCTGCTATGTATCAGTCAGTGATGCTGGCATAAATCCTTCTATCAAAAGCTGCTTTAATTAAGTAAACTTGCAAGTAAGTTAAGTAATTAAGTAAACTAAGCATAGCCTGTACCCTTAGTCTAAGGGAAACTTACAGGCACACGTTGCTTAAAATTCACAATACTAAACAACCAGAAATTTCAAAGTACAGGCTTCTACACAAGGTCTAAAAACCTGGAGAAATTTGAGTCCCAGTGGTTTTATACTGAGATTGCAAAACAAGTGTTATGTACTCAAGCTGACTGCAAATTCTTGCCAGTATATTGGGTCTCTTAAGCGAAATCTTCTAGACAGCCCTATGCAGCAGCTTGTCAAACTGCAAGCCCTTCCCTTAAAGCCTTAGGCCTCTGGTAAAGCATCTCAGATACTTGCTAGTTAACAAACTGCTCATACTCAGCCTTCCTGATTCTGATCTTCTGCCTCCAGGTACCCAAAGCTGCCTCCAACACAGACCTTGCCACAGAACCACCATTTCAGCTAACACATCTTGCTTCACTATCTTCCAGGAGCCTCCTGCCATTTATCAACACCTATCAACCTCTTAAAGGCTTATTCCCTTTACAATTTGCATCTGAGTATTTTTTGTGATGCAGATAGCCACTGACTGTGCCACTAGAAAGCAGACAGACTCCTGAGTAACACGGTGACTGGTCATTCAAACCAACTCCCACATGAATCAAAGATAAATACACACAACACAGCCTGCCTTCAACGCTTATCTTCCACCTCAAATTCCATATCATCACACTTTCCTTCTCCACATTTCCTTCCCATATGAGCTAATGAGGTTCTCATATACTCACTGACACAGTTCTGTTTACTTTATTGCTCTATGTAAGACCATTTCTGAAGTTGCTGGAAGCAAAGAACAGGAAACATTGTTTTTCCTTCACTCGCTATAGAATTCACTGTACCCCAGCACTGCATGTGGTGTCCTACACAACTACCACCTCAGCTCCACCTCTGAAAGAGGGGCTGTTCAAACTATCAGTCCCTTACCTGCCCATTATTTGTGATTTGGGCCCACCATCGCTCAGATCAGGAGATTAGTGTATGAATACCTTGCAGCCATCCTTTGGAGTGACAAAAGGAGGACACCAGCTCTGCTTCCTTACTGACGTGCATCAGTTCCAGTTTCAAGTGACAACAGAGTCCACCAGTCGGACACAAACTACACTGGCTAACACCATGAGGTACTGTGCTCTAAGAGAAATACTGTGCTGGTTAGCGTGGAATGAGGATCTTATAATTCACACAGGGTAACGAGCCAGAAAGCAGGAACAGCTAGTGATTCTTGGGTGAAGAAACCTGCTGGCATCAGAGATAAGGCACATGCCGTACCCTTTAACTATCAGTAACTGGGAGTCAGTGCAAGCCAGTCTAACAGAGCTGACCCAGCAGTAGATATTCAAGAATTAATTGCTTGAGTAATTACAGTACACATTGTTGCTTCATTCTTAGCTTATGGAAGTGCCCAGGAACTGAGATGATTTAGCAAATACATTCTCTAACTGTTGTAAGCTATTAATACAGGAAATAAAGGTAACTGAACTCACTGTGAAATGTTATAGAAGGGGAAGGTGCTTTTACTTTAAAGGTTATTTTGCTTCCACTCATTCTCTCATACGTCAAGCACCAAAGGTGTACATATCAGAGTGGACTCACCAGGATCACCTGCATGTCATCTGGAGGACACAAAACAGCTACAGAGTCTTCTCTGCATCTCTAGGGCTCCTCTTGACTGACTGTGACAGGAGCATTAGTTACATTTTGGACAGATCCTGTAGGAGTCAGCAGTAATTGTAGCAAAAGCAATTAAACGCCTCGTAACCAAGCTCCCTTCAGCATGCTCCACCCTTCAGGGAAGTTGCTGAGTCTTTGTTTTCCTATTTTGCCAGACCTATCCTGACAAAAACAGGAATATCGTCAGGTCTGTAGTTTGTCTTCATGTTGGTCTACAAGAAAGAGAAAGAGGACAACGACGCACGCTGTAAACTTGTCGCTATCCTCCTGCTGCCAGACTGCATACCAAGAAGCAGCCGGAGCAAGCTTGTTCCCAAGGGGACAGGCACCCAGGAGCCACAGGGGACCCTACAGCCAGCAGTCTATAGCCCTCACCATCCAGGGCCCAGACCCACAATACTTGAACAAGGGAAGCAGGCCAGGTCTGGAGATGGTAGCTATGCCCAACCAAGAGTCCAGAGCATGAGACAACATCAAGGCAATGACACAAGTTCAGTGTGAAGCCAGTCCATAGGCTGAAGGCTGGATCAGGGGTCTCCATAGCCAGGCGTAGGCACAGCTGTAACTGAGCTGGTAATCAGCACTCCTCCAACACAGCTCAGGCAAGAGGTAAAGGACCAACACTCAGCTTAAATAAAGCTTCTGAGCCCATGAGGTTGGGAGGAGGTCTCAGGCGAGGCTGGTCAGGTCTATTAAGGCTTACTAGTGTCCTCAGGGCTCTGATACTGCAGGTCTACTGACAAGTCATATGTGTCATGGCTGTGATGGAGTGCAGGTCTTCGGGTATGACACAAACAGTCTGGTGTGGGAACAGTGGAGCTGGGCTAGGGCAGAGTGAATCCAGCAGGAGCCCCATGCCCAGCTGTGGGAACAGTCAGAGACGACCCTGGCTAATTAAAACATGGTTGCTTTGATCAGCAGAAAGCTGTGGGAACATCAAGGTTAGGAAGAACTGTAAATTGCTCCAAGAGGATGTTGTGGTTAAGCAATCAGCTCTGTGTGATAATACGCCTTTCTAGTTATGCTCTGTAAAGATATATAAGGTGTGTGTAACTAATAATAAATGTCTGCGCTGCCTGCGCTGCCTGCAAGCATCGGAGTCTGTGCCTCAATTGCCACAGCGTGGTCCTCAGCACTTACCAGTTTTATTGCTGTTAGTCTTCTCCCTAGTTAGGGACCAACACAAGGCATTCTTTGAACCCTTCCCCTATTGTTTTTCCTGCAGTTTTCACATGCAAATGTTTCTGTTCATAATCCATTCACAGTAATCTTAATACTTTTACTACAAATTTCTATGCTAGGAAGTCAAAGCAATATACTTATATGTGTGTTTAGCTTCTCTAAGTAAATGTAAAACGGAGTCTCTTACAAAACACCTATGAACTGCCATTGGCTCACTGGTAAATATTATTCTCGTGGAATAATGCTATGTCTTTATCATTGCATATTACAATAATAAAGAAGCAGGTACTTTTGGAAAGGACTTGACATTTTTTGATTGCCTTCTTTCACTCTTCATATCATGTGACCTTTCCTGGAGTTTACAGGGAAATATAATCAGCATTTTTCTTTTTCTAAAGGGAAAAGGGCTTACAATAGTTCTTGCTTTTGGACATAATTTCCTATCTGAAACATATCTTTCTCAAAGCCCAAGTCATTAGTGTGAGTTCAGTGGATGTAGTGTAATGAGGATCAATGTAGTTTTGCCTGAAGCAGAGAATATGGAACTAAGAAGATATTAGAAGTGGTAATCGATCAAATTGGGACACTGATACTAAGAGAGCAATTGTAGGCTCATTTGAAGTAATTAGGCATAGGGTGACATGTTTGTATTTTATATTACAAAAATAAAACTAAGCTGCCCACTCCAGCTAGTTCTTCAAGCACTGTCTTACAAGGATGTTTCAAAGGATGGTGAGGACCGCCTTATTGATTCATCAGGCTGACACAGCTGCAGCCATGTGATTTGCATTAACAAGAACTGTGACGAACTACCCCATGGTAGCATTATAAATGTTATTTTCAAAGTGAAATTATGCAGTGAGACCACCCTGCTTGACTTCAAACCACATAATTCAATGCATTAAACTGGCTGTGTTACTCTGAAGAACTCAGGATGGTTTTATATGGGATTGTCCAAGAAAAATCTAAGCTTCCATGGGAAATTAAAAATTCCTAAATACATGCTATGAGCTATAAGGTACTATGTAAGAAAAATACTGTAATATGTAGATAGTGAACAGTCACAAGGTCTGCAGTGTAAAAAAATGGAAGCCATTCAGGAGGTTTCAAGCTGAGTATGATAGATGAATAAGATGTAATCTGGGTGTAATAAAAGTCTGCCAGTTGTAAATAAATAATCAATTGAAAATTACTTTGGGATATCTAAATGCATCTTCTTTGCTGCAAGGCTATTTAGCCAGATGTGCTTAACCGTGTATCTTATTCCTATACAGGAAAAGATTTCGTCCTTTACAATGAAGTATTCAAGGCACCCTGTATAGGTGATGCACTAGCTATGTCTGAGAACTGCAGTCTCCCACAGAGATGTCTGTATGGGTCTGTCATTACGTCTGTCATTCTGAAGCTCTGCAGCTGCACTGGGGTGGCTACAGCTCACCTCTCAAGACCCCTCACTTGCTTATCAGACTCAAAAGAGAGAAATAAGACTCTGGATGTTTTTAAGAATCCAGGTCATCACCACAATCTTGCTGTCTTTCTCACTTTCACAGTCCTACTCTACTAGTTGTATCCCCTGGCTAAATAGCTGCAGTGTAACATAGAATATCTGCACTGTTTCCTTTCTGCTCCTCCTCTCCTTGGAAGGATTGACAGAAAGCAGGCGCTTGAAGATGGGATTAGAAAACTAAGGGAAATGTTGTGTTTTCCTAATAATAATTGGAAAACAGAAACTCATCTGGCGCTTCCAGACTGTTGAATTGGTGTCATCTCTTAATAAGATAGTCATAAGACAGGGAGAAAGGAGTCATGGGATATTTAGTAAGGGACTCCTGCATGTGGAATGGGAAGGCTCGCAGGCA
The DNA here is from genome assembly GCA_013400795.1 of Pluvianellus socialis. Lineage (NCBI taxonomy): Eukaryota > Metazoa > Chordata > Aves > Charadriiformes > Charadriidae > Pluvianellus > Pluvianellus socialis. The sequence goes on from VZTS01015592.1 coordinate 242,734, forward strand.
ACGTGCAGAAGGCATGTTTGGTTCTTGCTACGGTAAGCACCCCTCAGTGCCTAACGAACTGCAGATGGTTGCAGATGGAGGCAGAGCTGTTCATGGACACACACACAATACCATAAACACTGCGGTAAATCCTTTCCTCATATGAAACAATGAATTGTGGGTGAGGATAGATATGGTCAGACATGGGAGGCTGTCAAAATTTTATCAAGTTAAAACTGCAGCTCTGAAAGATTCCCCTGATCTATCACTACTCCTAAACATTTCCTAACTCAGACAGGTATTTTTTATGATTAAGGCAGTGTCCCTTACTTTTCTGCTTCTTCTTAGGTCTTAGGTATGAGAGATGAAGTAGTAGCTTTGTCCACAGCACCATTTGTTTTAAAAAAGGAAAAACAAAGGGAATTTTCAATTGTTTATGCATGACTGTTAGAGTTGCTAATGTAGAGGACTTATTTTTGGAAACACACTCTTCTATCTTCTTCAACAAAACATTGCAAATAAAGTCCTCACTGAGAGAATCCCATCATCTCTTGTGCCCAGAGAACCAAGCCATAATGCTGTGTTACTAAGTGAAAAAAAACCCCAAACTGCTGTCAAACAAGACACAGTAGAAACTATAAAATTGTTTTACTGATCTGTTAGTAAAACATCTGTCGCCCTCTTTTTTTACGCCTTAGTGACCTCCTGGATCCTTAAGTACTAAACAGAGCTCTGAAGTGCAAGTGAAGTAAGATTTATGATTTCTCACTTTGACATGGGTCCATCTGGTGTCACAACCTGAAGGGAATCAAATACATTTAAGTGAACCTGATAGATCAATGTGACAGTAACACTGCCATAATTAGTCAACTAGTAATAACAAGTATGATGCAAAAGCATTGCGTACATAGATATATTCTCTTATTGAACCATTGTTTTGTAGAAAAAAAATTAATGAACCTTGGACAAGAATGCATGCACAACCTACTCTCTGACCCTAGAACAAGCACAGAATATATGCTATGTGTAAGTAGCATGTACAAAGGTTGTCAAGATGCCACATCTGGAAAACACTGCTTATGTTATCAGAAAAGTATATCCTGTAGGACATCTAAGAAGAAAAGAAACGACCTGTTGGAATGTCAACCAATCACTGCACAAGAGTCACATAACTTTTGGACAAGAATAGCTGTATAACAACCAATGGAAATAGCATGATCTTTAGATTGTGTACAAGGCTGCAACAAAATGAACTAGTTATGTGCCTGCCATTGTTTCAGAACCAGGTATGCAGAATCAATCACTCTGGGATTCTTTAATGCTTCATTTGCAAGTATTATCTTGCTATCATTAAAGAAAACAAACCAGAAATGCTTGTGTAGAATCTATTATCCAGCTCTTGAGGTCTTGTTGCAACATGGGTGCAACACTGAATTATGATACACTGGGACTATGGTATAGCTTCACAATGGATGAAAATGTTCTCTTACAGCTACAGTTCTGATTTCTTCATTTTTACCTAAAAAAGTCTTCCAGAATCATAATCTCTGTCTTGAAAAATGAAATGTAGCAATGATTTTGGAAACCAGGCTTTAATCAAATAAAGTTGGTCTTACAAAAACTAGACACAAATCTCTGTAAGTAGTAGAGCAGGGAAGCCTGGTAATTGTTGATAATTGTGTCAAACAAAATGCTGAGTTCCTAGTTCTCAGGAGGAGGAAAAGAACAGCAAACAACACGACTGACACAATTAATTTAACAGACCAAGGGATGGACAGTCTGTGCTAAGGAAAGCTTCTCACATGCACAAATACAAACACCCATCCATCACCTGAACCCAGCCCCATCTACCACTCTGACCAGATGGTGCACTTGAGCCCAGGATGTGGAACTTGGATAATGAGGTGAAGTCTCTGTGCTCAAAGATTGATTAAGAATGGCCTTGCTACCTCTTGTGCAAGCCGGGGGAGTGGAGACTCTCCTCGCTATCATGTGATGCAGATAAGGAGGGAGCCCTGTGTAGGCAGGACAGCCCTGCTTTTTGTCAGTGAAGACAACAAGATAACAAGAAGCTGTGTAGTTCTTTGTTTCTTCAAAAGGCTATCATGCCCGATGACTGACCCCTACCTCATTACCTATGAAATACACATTAAAGTTGATGCTCCTGCATATGCTAAGGAAGATTATAGAGATCATGATAAACATATATGATTATAGCACTCGGCTCTCCACCCAAATCATATTTCACATCACCTGGGGGAGGGAAACCTTGTAATTTTTGGGAAAAACGATGGAGAAAATGACTATTAAACTGAGAGAGAAGAACCTTAATACCTGACAAATCAGAAGACAGGCTGCATTCTCTTCCTCCAGCCCAGGCAGAAATGCCTTTCTGGGTAAGCACTGTGTCTTTCACCCTCTGGTGAATGTTACCCCCAGGCTTTTGTATTATTATTATTTTTGCTAGCAATATTAATCTTAATTAGTAGTGCTATTGTAGTCAGTGAATTTATCAACAGCAATCTTTAATCTGTTCTGTTGCTCTCAATAAAATAACTAATTTTGATTTTTGTGAATCTGACCCAGTGCAAGTCCTTTGCTGGGACTCCAATAGACAAATCAGTGAAAGTCCTGGGACCCTGGCAGACAAATATTGAAACTACATTCCTTTTAACATGGCACAGAGGAACCTGACCCTCGCTCTGTCTGACCTGGCTCAGTGTCAGGCTCATGGGCAGCAGGTTGGCTCCGGCATGTAACAGTTCTGCCTCATATCTTCCACCCGTACTTGGTGTCAGACATCCCCTTAAGGATCTCTACTGCTAAGAGTGTTTTGTACCCAGACGTCAGGACAGGCTGCCAGTTGGATCAGTTCATGACAACACTGCAATATACCTCTCCAGCAGTTTCAAGTATTGCTCTGTAGGAGGAAATTCAAAGGCAACAGGAGGTCACAGGCTCACCATTATGGGAACCTTTGCACTGAGACTGTACAGTTCACAAATTGTCAACCAAGCACAAATATACAGAGATTTTTTGTGTTGAGATGATATTAGAGGCACCGATTTAGCATAAATGAATTGCTGATTTAGCAAAAATGTATTCAGCATTTGGCAAGCTGTGTGGTAAATAATGTAACAGTTAAGTTAGCTTCATAAGGAGGACAGCACTGGATACAAAGGGACTGGCTATCTCCAGGCCAGTCTCACAGACTGCGATTCACCAGAGAACACCAGTCTGAATAAAATATGAAAGTAAAAAGATCACAGGACAAGGAAACTAAAGGGGGTAAGAAGTCAACTCACAAACTATGGAGTCAGAGCAGCCACAGCAGATCAGCACTGAAGACCCCGGTATCTTGGGATCAGCTGCTATGGAAGCAAATATTGTCTTCCAGAGCACTTCAACGTGCCAGGCAGGACACTCTGGGAGCAACTGTGCCAGATATTTGGACCCTAGGAGCAACCCTTGGGGTCCTGTACACCTTAACAGGTTAGGAGAACTTGAGATCTTATTTATCGTAACCATATGTTGCTACACTTCAAATAGTTTATAGTAATTATTTGAGTGAATGCTTAAGCTGTTAAAGGACCACACCACATATGTTTGCATATTCACAATCTCTATCCTCCACTGGACAATGCTGTTTTTTACACTGGAGCAGGCGTAAGGTTCTTTCCAAATCTCAGTAAAAAAGGCATCTCACAGGTATATGCGGTTAAATGCCATTTATCAAATAACTGGAAACTAAGAGTAATGGGTCAATCTTATGCCCTTTCTCATGCTGGGAAGCTGTAACAGATCCTGATTTAGCATCCTGCCGACTATGCCAATTTGTCACAGATGTGAGATTTATATTACTTAAAGAACCACTGCAAAAAAGTGTTAGCAAAGTGATTTTAATATGACGTTGTAAACTGTGACTTAACAAACTCTGATGGCAAGGTTCACTCTATTAATTACTGCATGGAAAAACACACAAAGGAAAACTGAATTACACTCTAGTTAGAATGATTCACAGAGAGACCAAGGGCACAAAGGGTAAGGGAGACCCCACCATTGAGTCATGGGATTCAGAATGGACCTCCTTGCTTTCTAAACTCCTTCTCAGAGAGGACTCTAGGTGTGGCTGCGTACAGACTTAGTCCCAGACTTGGTCAACAGTTTGCGTCTAAAGGATTGTATATGTTTCGTTAGCATCAGTTCAGCATGTGATCCATGTTAACAAGGCAAAATCAAAGTTATCATACTACTGGGTTATATCAGTCACTTACCAAAGATCTGCCATTGGTAAAAGGTCCTTCTGCCTCAAGGAACAACCTTGGGAGGTGTTCCAGCTCAAGGGGAGATCACTGACATGCAGCCGTGCTGCCTAGCAGGAAAATCTCAGAGAAGGCTCACTTAGGCTATCATAGTTATGGGATAAATACATGTGATGGAAAAAGTATGCATAAGACTCTTTGTATCCGCAACTTACTCTGGGGTTTTTGATACATGAATTTTGGAAAAGCCACCTTAGTTATGCATTAATCCCATGATTGGTGTTCCAATTTCATCTGTATTGATGTTTACTGTGTCCTTTGTGTGTTTTTGGACAACAGGTTGAAACTAGAGGTGTTCTTGGCCCAGCTAGAGCTCAAGCCTTTACCTCCTTTACAGCCTGGACCAAACTACTGCTAGTTTGGTTAAGAGATTGGGCACATCCATCACAGAAGTCAAAGGTGTGTCAGCATTTAAGACCTCTTCAAAGTGGCTATGGCATGCTGTGCAGAATTCCCAACCATGGTGAGGTTCAGAATACCTCACAACCTGTACTGTTTTTAAAGTCTTTAACACCCTTTCTCCTAACACACTGCCCCTTGGCTGACATCGCTGGCATAAACAGACTGCCAACACCCTGCCACCTGACACCCTGTCCCTTGACCAACATTGGCAGCATAAGCAGGATGCCACCTGCGTTAGCGTTACACACGTGAGGTACGATTCTCTCCAATCACACTGCCACTCGTGGAGCCATGGGACGGCATGACTCTTACCCACATTCAGAAGGCATTTGTACCTCTGGATGTGGCTGCCAGATGACCAGGATGCCAAATGTCCCTGGCAGTCTGCTGGAGCATCCCTCATGATCCTCTGTTTGCTATTGGTGATTGGGTGAGTTGCTGTATGGGCACATTGTTGCTCGTATTTCTCACTGATTCAGTAAAGCTTTGCTTTATAACACGTTGTCAGACACTATTGGTGTTCAGACCAATCTTTTTCTTCACAATACAACCATTAATCTGTTGTCCACAAAATGAGAAATGTCCACGAAGGACAGGTCACATATGTCAAAACATCAAACAGGACGACCTGTACATCCTCTTGTAACATCTGTAGGCTAGTATAACAGGACATGGATCAGGGCTGCTGCCCAAAGCAGATTTGGTCATTTAGCATTCACTTAACTGGAGCAGGACATTCAGTGCTACATATGGGCACGAGCTGAGAAGGCCTCATCATAGCTGCATATACCTCAGGATCACTAAGTCTTCATTACAGTGTCTTCTGCTATGGTACCCACTATGCACCCTTACACATTTTGTTCCAGCTAACACGTTCTCCTGCCAGCTGTCAGCCCAGCTCCTGCTCAGTTCTTGCTCTGTGATCCCATTTGTCATGACTTACTGCTCTCAGCCTCTCTTTGCATGGTACTCAAATCTTGGCCAAGATTAGGGTATAGTACTCCTCTCACCAGCATAAAAACTGCAGGCAGTCCCACCGTCACATATCAGCTGGCATGATGGGTGAGGTGGATCCTTACACAGAGTGCAGAATAAAAATTCTGTCTGCCGGAATGGATGACTAGACATGCTCTTCCTCTGCAAAAGAGACTGGGTTTTTTTAAAGTTTCCATTCCAACATGCATTCTGGTACCTTATTCCTTACCAACTTAGTTCTCAGTCATGTTAATACTGAGCAATAGCAAGATCTAACAACATTGCTAATAAAATTTAATAGTTGCAAAAGTCTTCCTTGGAAAGCACAGCTAAAAGAGGCAGTGAATATTTGGCACAGCAATTTCTGGACTCTTGCTTCTAGATCTTCTGGGACCCTCTTCTGGGATAATTGTCTAAGGGCCTCTGGAAACCCTTTTGGGAAGCCTTTGAGGAGCCTGAAGGTGTCTGCTGCTATTGGGAATAGATGGCTACAGAAGGCCTTAAGTTCTAGCAAGATCTAGCTAAAAAGCTCTGTCAGCTGTCCCTCAGGTTTTCATTCCAACTGACACTGATTAGGGAGGTCTGGCACCCTTTTAGCCTGTGCTCAGGAGAGACCTATATAAAAGCACAAGTCTTTGAGTGCAGTTGGTGTGGGGAGGGTTGGTGCCTTATCTTGTAACCCTAAACACTTCCTCAGTAGTGGTGGGGCTAGATTATAAAGCACTGTCCTCAGCAGCTGTTGGAAAAACTTCCACTGTGGTGTTGGAGGTCTCAACTCAGACAGAGCTTCAGAGGGAGGGTGCTCGTCTGGAGCATGGGAAAGATCCTTTAGCCTGACAGGAGCTCTACAGTTTTTAAAGTGTTTTATTAAGTAAAGGAGCTGCAGGAGGAGGGGGTCAGTACACTATGCATCATTAGGGATTGTGAAAGAGACTGACTGGATCTTCTCAGATCATACAGCTTCAAGAAACTGTGGAGGTATGTACTGAAGGAGGGGCAGGCTGAGTCTGTCTATCAGGGTGGGAGGTAGATGCTCCCAGGATGGTGGAAGCTGGTGACTCCTCGTACTAGGAATAAGACGCATGCTTTGCCTGAAGACTTATAACCACAAAATCTGTTCAGTGCCATGGCTGGAGAAAAGAGGCTGGGTGCTCTGTCAAGAAACATCTGAGCTGGCTGAGCCTCAGACATGCAGGAGCACCAGAAGAAAGCATTGAGGGTTAGTAGATGGTGACTTCTTTGCTGTAGGGAACAGGCCTGTCTGTTGACCCGTTGTCTGGGTGCCTTTGCTGCTTTTGAGGGGATCCAATTTATTATATCATGGAGTGCCTGCAGAGGCTTCCCTGCCTCTCTGATTATAGTTCCCTGCTGCTTTTTGACATAGGCATCAATGATATTGCCATGGAAAGTATCAAATATGATTAATATATCTCTGGGTTGATGGCCAAGGGCATAAGGAGACACTAGGTGTCTCCTTAGCCCTGCTGGTCACCAAGGGTGGGGTTTTGGTTTCTATGAACATGACATGCTCTGAGGACTGAATACTGCTTGGAAGAGCTGGGATCCACTGGATTAAGAGGCGGGGTAGGGGGAAGTATCTTTGTCAACAGGATGGTCAACCCGGTAAGAAGAGCTAGGAATTGCAGGGAAAGAGCATGACAATCAAGTGAGAAAGCTGATGGATCAGGTTATCAGGCAAAGAGTGTGGGCTCATTTGAACAGAGAGGACTCTACTGTCAACTAAATTGGGCTGGAGTCACCCAAGCACGCGCGTACAGGACAGCATTGTAGGGAATGTTTTCATAGCCTTTCTATGAAGTCACAGAATGTTAGGGGTTGGAAGGGACCTCTGGAGATCATCTGGTTCAACCCCCCTGCCAGAGCAGGTCCACTTACAGCAGGTTGCACAGGGTGGCATCCAGGCAGGTTTTGAATGTCTCCGGAGTCGGAGACTCCACCACCTCTCTGGGCAGCCTGTTCCAGTGCTCTGCCATCCTCAAAGAAAAGAAGTTTCTCCTCATGTTGAGATGGAACTTCCTGTATTCAAGTTTGTGCCCATTACCTCTTGCCTATCACTCCTTGAAAATGGTAGTTAAAACATTGCGAGAGCAGTTAGAAGAGACCAAACAATTGTTAGAGGGGTAAAGAAACCAGAATGCTTTACTAAAGGAAACACTAAGAGAAGAATTGTGGAAAGAAAGGGACTTGTTTGTGGAGGGAGAGTCAAAGTTAACAGAGCAGGATTAGGCAAATATATCCCCAGGAGGATATACAGAGAGCAAAAGAGGCTGTGGCGATGAAAGAAATAGACAGGGTCCGGCTTCTGCTTTGATAACAACAAGCTCTTGTTTATTTCTGTGCCCTGGTTTTTACGCTTACAAATCTGGACTATGAGGCCAAACAGGATGTTTCACGTCACTCCCATTGCATGACTGTCTTCAGTCGTGCACTCCACTCATCCTTCAGGTGGTTTTCCAGCCTGACCTTCACATGCTCTCAAGCACACAACATAAGCTTCCTGTTTCAGCCTGTCCAAAATCCTTTTTTGAGTTTGACTAATGACTGTCTCCGCTCAATCTTGCATCCGTCCTCCCTGATCACCCAGATAGACAGAGTTGTGTGCCCTGTCACTCCAACATCTTCCCCTTACTTGTATTAGTCTTCTTTGATCGGCCAGAGTTGTGTGTCCTGTCGCTCCCACAAGAGGCAGCAGAAAACCCTCCTCACGTGTATCCCCTAGACAAGACAATATGAATGTGGTGGATGGGTATGTTTTGGCTTAAACATTTTCTTTGCACAGAAAGGTGCAAGCTTTGATTGATTATCGTTGCCTGCAGACTCAGGAGCATAATTGGCAATAATCACAAAGGAAGCAGATACTGACATCCATCTCTGCAGAGACAGGACAGCTAGTTCTGCTCTCATGCCCCATGGTTTTGCCTGTCACCAAATAATGGCGCCACAATGCGCTGAGCTTGCAAAACCAGGCCACATCTGCCATCATTGAACAGATGTTTCCTGGAACTGTACAAAGACTTTGAGACTGGAACTGTATAAAAACGGTACCACCAGGAGCTCGAATGGGGACCCCCACCGCCATCAAGATACCCAAAGCAAAGAGGACCCATGGGATGCCGCTGGATCCGCAGGTGGTGATATTTCTTTTTCTCTCTCTCCTTCTCTTCCTCTTGTTGTAACTTCTCTATTTCCTTCTCTCTTTCTCCTTAGAAATTTATGGCACAGGACTTACTTTTCCAATCCATGTTATCCTGTTAAGTAGTTGTCAGTGAGTTATTGTTCCTACCTATATGCCTTGTATTTTTTCTAGTTACATAGTTGTTGTTATTTTATTAATAAATCATAAAATTGGTTGGCTGGTGTTGTTTCACCTTAATTCTGTCCAAAGGGATCACAAACTTGATCATTAGTCCCAAGGGGAGAGAACAGCTCCCTTTCAAGCCAAGACAACAAGGCAGACAAGGACACCTGTCCCTAAACTCTTACTAAAGAGGTTCGATGTACAGCGACTGAGTTAGCGAAATTAAGGAAGGATTTTGCAATAACTCCAAAAGAATCTGAAACAGAATATGTTTGGAAACTGTCCTTGTCAGGAGGAGATGGGATTTTGTTGTTGGAGAAGGAAGCAGAAGGATATTGGGGTCCAGGTGTGGTTTGGTTTTGGGGGTTTTTTAAACTACCAGCAACCATCAGGCCCCATGGTCGTTAATGCAGATGGCAGCGTATTGGGCCAGGGGACTGAACCCTTTGGAGAGGGGAGACCCCCTAGCTATAACAGGTACGATGGATCAACTGGTAGAAAGTGTACAAAAGGCAACTTGTTTGTAGATGATGTATGATAGAATGCTCTAACCTCCTCAATGCTTTCCAGTGATGATGCCTGTGGACCCAGAATGGATGACTCCTCTAATTCGAGGACTTGTTGATTCTCTAAATCCCATAGGGATCCAGCTACAGGGGAAGATAAAAAATACCCCTGTAGCAGACATACTTACTAGAGGAAGCAATGACCCTGACCATTGGAGGTCAGGAAGGAAATTGTGGACATGGCGGAAGTTGCCCAAGAGCTAATTGACTTTGGTAGAAAGCATGGTCCTGTTGGTGGATCCTGACAAAGACCCAAAACCAGAGCTGTACAAGCTGTGGGAAAAGCTGAGGGAGAGTCAGTGCTGGTCAAAAGAAGTCAGGATTCAAAATCGGTCTGATTTATTGATCCTGGGAGAGGAAGGCCTCTAAGCTGACAGGAATGGCAGCAACTGGAGCTCCAGAGAGGTATTCACCAAGATCTAATGGATGGGCTCCCGACCCAGAAATTGGAGAAACTTGTATAGAGATGGTCAGGGCAAAAAGTCAATTTTGAGACAACCCCTAGTGCCTCACCATCACTAGTCCTTGGGGAAGAAGCCGATGAAGTAAAGAGGGCAACAGGACACTAGACCCTCCGTCCCCCAAAGGTGAAGACTCTGGAGACTGCCTGAAAAAAAAATAAAAAATGAAGCTGCTGATTGTCTGTGTGGTTTCATCATTGTCTGCTTTGTTAATATTTGTAGGATGTTTGGCATACCATTGCAGACACTGTTTTGGTCAAGAATTGTTGCTGCGCTTAATATCCAGGGAAACTCCTGTGTCCCTCTCGCACTCAGTGGGTGGCAAAATGAATTTGTGGCTTGGGGCCAGCAGATGGCCAATGTTTTTTACCTGACTAATTGTTGGATATGTCGGAGCCCTTTAGGTTTTAAAGACTGGCCGTGGACATCAAAACCACTATCCCTAAAATGGCTTGTGAGTAATCTGAGTGACATAACCATTGGTAATAACTCATTCTATTGGAATGAGAAGATAAGCCCATGGAAAATCCAAGTTCCAGAAAAGGGGGAATATTGTCTTAATTGGAACCACAGCAATGGAGTTTTTGTAGGTCACAGGTGTCTAATTGGACATCTAATCATTGCATTATTTCAGACTGTTGACCCACTAATTGCTCAACTTATAACCATTCTCTTAACGTTGAGGGCTACATGTTATGGTGTTTGTTTAGGAACACCACTGATGGAAAACCTTATCCTTTGCAGGCTAAGTTGGGCATGGGTCAATGAAACTGGACATAAAAAACAATTCAGTAACTTTTGGTCTAATACCAATCTCACGGGAACTAAGGTATTGAGCGAGTCTAACCCTTTGACTTGTGCCATCAGTGGCATGACCAACCAAACAGTACCCATTAAGTATAACTATAGTAATCCAGTAGGACCATGGAAATGTGATGTTTGGATTAAAGGAAAAAAGGAAAATAATCAAATTAAGCACCATTTGGGCTTAAAAAATACCACTTATTTTGAAACTCTTTGTAATTCCAATTTAAGACGCAAAGGGGATGGACCATTTGTAAATGGAACTTGGGCCTTAAAAGGTCATTATTGGTTTTGCGGTCATCATACTTATTGAAAATTACTGAATAATTGGAGTGGAACATGTTGTGTAGGTTATATAGGCCCCTTCTATTTCCTGTTACCAGAGGGAAATGGAGACAGTTTGTGAGTTAGGGTATATGATGACCTTGATCGATATTGGCGGTCCATTGATACCTCTGTAACAGGTGGAAGTGATCAAACCTGGGGCAAAGATAAGTGGATGCCTCAGCATATCATACAACATTATGGACCTGCCACCTGGAACCCCAATGAGTGGATTAGCAGTACTCAAGAACCTATCTATAATCTAAATCACACTCAATTGCAAGCTGTCCTAGAGATCATTACTAACAAGGCAGCCCGTGCCCTTGACCTATTGGTGGATCAGGCCACACAAATGTGAACAGCAATATTGCAACATTGCCTGCTTCTCGATTACCTGCAAGCTGAAGGAGGTGTTTGTGGTAAACTGAATGATTCTAATTGCTGCTTAAAAATCGATGATAGCAGCAATATTGCTAAACAAATTACCGCAGGAATACAAAAGTTGGCCCATGTTCCTGTCCAGACATGGAAAAGCTCAGGCGTTGATATGTTTTCCTGGCTCCCTGGTGATCCATGGGTTAAGCGAATTCTATTTTACTTGTTATATGGTCTTGCCATGCTGATGTTTTTACCGTGTATCATTCCATGTTTTCTATGATTGATTCAATGTGTTGTAGCTAACAAGCAATTCACAAGTACTGTCTCACCTGACGATGTTAAACAAATCCATGCGGTGCACCAAACTATATCATCAGTAGTACAGATCATACAGTATTATTGCTTATTTTCCTTCATCTAAATCATGTGGGACAGAAGTTTCTAGGCCCAGATGATACATGCACTTTAAGATAAGGGTGGGGGGTGGAAGTCAATTTTCCTGATGCATATCCCAACCCTGACTCTGGAAGACCAGGACAGCAGACCGCATGGACCATCAGGGCCATTAACCACTCATTATCAGGGCCACTAATTATAAAACCACTCAGTTTTATATCACCAAAATTGTGGGAAATAATGGGTTACATGTACATGCTTGTGCCAACTTAGTGTGTAGCCTTAATTGTGTTAACTACTGTTGTAATTTTTCTTATGATACATGTTACTTGCCCTTGCAAATGCTCCCCTTGTAATTGCCCCTGCAACACCTTTTTCTTCTTTTTGTCCTTCTGAACCCTCGGAACCATAAAATTGGTTTATAACATGTTTTGGTTTTGCAAATATTTGTACACATAGTTATTAGCTGAAATTAATTAGATGTTGTTAGTTATTAGATGTTATTTGCTATTGTGACGTGCACTATCTCTTTCCCTTCTTCCTTTCTCTACCTCTATCATTCATGGCATGATGGAGAACCATCCCTAAACTAGCAATGTTGATCCACGGGGTGGTGTAAGAGACTGCATCGGTAATAACCATCAATGAAAACCACCAGCATATGTTTGTCTCAACACTGCTATGGCAGGAAAGCCACCAACAGATGGAGCAACATGGGAGCTAAACTTAACCAAACCCCTGTGTATGCCACAGACCTGGGGTCGTGGAGATCGAGGGGCCTGGAGACCTCTGAGAACCACCTAAAGCTCCTGGAGACCCCCTAGGGATGGTATTGAGCATGCACACCACCACTATGTGGAAGGTGTGGTTAAGCAGAACAGCTTGTGACAACCCTATAAAGGAACGGAACCAACCAACATCAGATGGAATGTTCTCCCACAGGACTTGGAAACAAATCGGACTGTGACAACGCTGCAGCTCTGGAGTGGTATCTATTGCTGTGAACTCCTTCATTCTTTCCTCTTTCTTTCCTTCCTTTCTCTCTTTATCTCTTGCTCACTCCTTTGCATTTGCAAAACTGTTGTCAGGCAAATAAAGTTCCTTGGCACTTGACTCTGTTTTGAGTCTTAATTCTGTTCCTGAGAATACGAGCAAAACCTCACTCCGGTCTTTGACCGGCATGCGACATCGAATCCATTTGATGGGATCCTGAAGAGAAGTCCCGGAGAGCTGGTTTGTTTTTCTTCTCCTCAAGGAATCACTTCGACAAGCTCAAGAGTGGTCCATACAGATGTGCAGGAAAACCTACAAAGATGGCAGGAGGACCTGCATGGATGAACAAGGAGATCCTGACTGAACTCAGGCATGAGAAGGAAGCATATAAGAGGTGGAAGCAAGGACAGGTGACCCAGAAGTAATAGAGCCACTGTCCAAGTGTGCAAGGATGGGGGTGAGGAGAGACAAATCTGCATGTGTTGGGACAGACAGGATGCCAGAATAACCACAAAACCACAAACGAAGTGCAGAGTGTTTATTTTTGTTACCTTACCAACCAGGGGATCCCAGGCAAAGGCACACAAGCAGGGTGTGACCGCTAATCTCAATCCATGCTGGAGGATCACCAACCCTGCTGGTTTCGCTTGTTTATCAAGGATTTGTGTAGGCGCAGTTTACCACTGTGCTTTGATCTTCTCTGTAGCAGGGCAGGAATTTCAAGCATGTCCAATCGGGTGCCTCTAAGTCTATCACAGGCCTATGTAATCTAAACACAGATGTTCTGCTTGTCAAGCACACAAGGATAAAACCAGCATGATATATGTATTTTTCTACACCCCAGCTGCAGGTCACTTAAGTGTTTATAATCGTCCTCACCAATCTTCCATTATTAACCCACATTCCACCCCTTTGCTCGTGGGACCACGTCAGGTGCGGCTGGCAAAGCTGGAGGTGTCCATTTGGCTTTGTGAGGTGTAGGCAGGATAATTTAGAGGCACATAATAAACACATACAGAAAAAGGAATAAACATATCTCTACAATAATGCTTTGAATTGGGTGTCCCACTCATTCCTTCAGAGAGTTAAACCACTGCGCTAGCCATGGACCACCAGTAAATTGTTCTATTTGATGCATCCTGGAGATGTTGAATGTCATTCTCTATGCTGGCTGATTCATCAGCTACGTTGGAGTAACACCTGCTTTCAAAGGTGCATTGCGCATCAGAGCAGCATTTACAGTGTCAAAGAATGAGATGGTCCACTGCCAATCAATTTTGTAACGTTCCTTGGCATATAGCAGTTACCTCCAAATTCAAGCTAGCAACTGCCTTTGATGTGCAATTTAAACCTTGTGCTAGAGCACCAAGTGTTCTGTATTTGCTGCTGAATGCATTACCAAGGCATGTGCTTGTAGTACAAGAAAGCACAACGAGCCAACCTGTGTTGAGGGTGGAAGACAGAAGTGTCATCTCCTTCCAGTAATACACACACTATTGCTTCAGCTCCTTTAGCTAATATTACTCTGGGTTTGATAACCTGATGCAGAGTCATTGCCCACAGAGGTTGAAGAGCTGTTTTTCAAATTGAGCTTCAGGTTGATGTTCGGTTCATGACACCAATAACAGCATTTTAATGCTATGCCTTGTAGATAACACACAGGTATTCATTGGGGATACCTGAAACATAAGCACTTGAGAATCTAATATCAACAGAGAATGTAAAATAAGAGAAGTTTGGTTACAGAACCATATGGCTTCTCAGGGGTTATTAGACAAATCTTTGTGTCTAAACTAGTAACCCTTGGTTCCACCCTGCAATCCGTCACTGCAAACAATTCAATTTTCCCTGTAGTTATTATTTTTGGGGAAATACCACCTGGAAGAATTCCAGTTCTCACCATGTTTTGTACTGGAAGTGTTGTAACACAAACATAGGGTGTTTGATTATGAATATTCCAGCTCTTTAACAAAAACCCCTGCTTTAGTAAGATGTGAACTCCAATGTTGTAAAGTTTTAGTACTGATTAAGTTTTTTAATTGTTCTTTCAACATCCCATTCATTCTTTCAATCAAGCCATTGGCTTGGGGATGGTAGGCAATGTGGACTACCCAATCTACCCCTAGTCCTTGAGCTCAGTCTTGGAGATTATGTCCACTGAAGTGTGTTCCTTGGTCACTTTGTATTTGCTGAAGAACTCCATATTGATGAATGAGTTGTTTTAATGCTTCAGTTGTGCTATGTTGATTAGCAAACCTGTTTGCCATAATAATTCCTGGAACCACAGCATATGCAACTGTTCTCTGTTGTCTTTTTCCAGTTGCTGTGTATGTTGCACTTCCACTGGTAAACCAGGCATTTTTTTGTGTGCTCCTCTATTAACTTGTCATAAGGGGGAATTCATCCACAGGAGACAGGGGGACACCTCCAAGGGGAAGAGTTTCTCCTAGTGTGGGCATATGACTAAATGATACAGTTCTTAGAAAAGTGCCGTGTGGAGTGCTTACTTGTGGTCTTCCAAGTAGAAATCATTGCTGTAAATAATGTTTCTGTTTCCATTTCCAATGTGTGGCTGTCGGAGCTACCCCTACACAGGTGCTAATGGAATCATCAGTAACCCATCCTTAGAATCATTTAGGTTGGAAAAGACTATGTTGTCATTTAAGACCAGCTGGCAACTAGGCACCATGCAGCTGCTCACTCCACCCCCACCACCTACCCTGGCAGGATGGTAGAGAGAATCAGAAGAGTAAAAGTGAGAAAACTCATGGGTTGAGATAAAGACAGTTTAATAGGTAATGCAAGAGCTGTGCACACAAGCAAAGCAAAACACGGAATTCTTTCACCACTTCCCATAGGTAGGCAGGTCATCTCTGGGAAAGCAGGGCTCCATCATGTGTACTGGTTGCTTGGGAAGACGAACATCATAACCACTCTTTCCTCCTTCTTCCCCCAATTTTATATGCTGAGCGTGATGTCACATGGTATGGAATATCCCTTTGATCAGTTGGGGTCAGCTGTCCGGGCTGTTTCTCCTCCCAGTGTTTTGTGCACTCCCAGTCTCCTCACTGGCAGGGTGATACGAGGAACAGAAAAGGCCTTGACTGCTTAGCGACAACCAAAACCACCAGTGTGCTATCAACATCATTCTCATGCCAAATCCAAAGCATAGCACTATACCAGCTGCTACTGAGAAAGCCAACTCTATCCCAGCTGAAAGTATGACAAACCCTAAAGATAATTGAGTACATTTGTAAACCTAAAGCTGCCAAGTGCACTATTAAACTTTGTCCCTCAGCACCACATCTACATGTCTTTTAAATACCTCCAGGGATGGTGATTCAACCACTTCCCTTGACTGCCTGTTCAAATGCTTGATAACCCTTTCTATGAAGAAATTTTTCCTTATATCTAATCTAAACCTCCCCTGGTGCAACTTAAGGCCATTTCCTCTCATCTTATCACTTGTTACTTGGGAAAAGAGACCAACACCCACCTCGCTACAGTATTCTTTCAGGTAGCTGTAGCGAGTGATAAGGTCTCCCCTGAGCCTCTTCTCCAGAATAACCAACCATGAATAGGTATGGGTGTGTGTATCGTCACATTGTCTTTGATTCTTTCAACTTCCTGTAGTGCCCAAACTGCAGCTAAAATTTGTTTTTCCATTGGGGTATAATGTATAATGGAGCCTTGTAATGCCTTGGACCAAACTCCTACAGCTTCTTTCTGATTTTTTTGGCCCACTTATCTGTCACAGTCACCGTGAGACTACATCATCTGGAATTGTTACTTCTAATTGAAAAGGATAACCTTACCTAGGAGTGCATAATTGTGCATGCTCAATCAAACCACTTTTGCAGGCATCAAAGGCTTCTTGTTGTTGCTTGGTCCACTGCCAAACAACATTCTTCCTAGTTAATTTCTGCAGAGGGCTCATTAATACTGTTGAATGTGAGATAAAATCTCTCCAATACCCTAAAAGTCCCATTAAGTTCTATAGCTGTTTTACTGTGGTTGGTACAGGAAGGTGCTGGACAGTTTGCTGTACCTTTTTTGGTATCTCTCTAATCTGTCCATGCCATACTATTCCCAAAAGTTGTACAGCAGTACTAGGACCCTGTATTTTCATTGGATTAATTGCCCAGCCTTGGACCTGTAAATGTGCTTTCAGTGATTCGATAGCTACTTCAATTTCTTGTTGTGACTCTGCCATAATCAATAAACGGTCAATATAATGGTAAACCATAACTGTGCCTGACCATAGTGCTACATCAGCTGCTATCATTGGGTGGCAAGTGGAGGGACCGTGTTTGCATTCCTGAGGCAATACTTGTAAAGTATATCGCTTTTGTCACCAGGTAAACGCAAACTGGTCTTGGCTTTACGAAGCAATGGCTATCAAAAAGAAAGCATGAGCAAGATCTATGACCACCTTCAAGGGTTGTAAATTTTTGCTAATTTTTTCTGTAAAAGTAACAATGTCTGGTACCGTAACTGCAAGTGGGGAGGTGACTTTATTAAATTCTCTATAATGTACAATCATTCTCCAAGTGCCATCTGGTTTTTGAACATGGCAAACAAGATTATTAAATGTAGTCATGGTTTCTTTAACAATTCCCACTTGTTGAAGTGCCTGAATAATTTGACTAATTTCTTCTCCCCCCCCCTCCCCACCCCCTCCAGGATACGGTATTGTTTTACAGTTACCACCTTAGCAGGCATGGGAAGCCAACAGGATCCCATTTCAGGAATCCACGCAAGACAGTTATAGATCGATCAGCAAATCCCACTTGCACAGTCCAAAAGCAGAATTGACCATTTAAAGTATCAACTTTTTGTCCTGGCAACACATCAGTACCCAAAATATATTCTTTAGCTGGGGCAATTAACACCATCATGCTAAATGGAGTGGCATTTCCTATTGTTAAGGTAATCTCAGCTTGGAAAGCAGAGGTTGGATTTCCCCCTAATCCACAGATCTGTGATGTGGCTTCTTTATTACTAATGTTACTATGTAATACAGTAGGTTCAGCTTCAGTATCCACCAGAGCTAACACATGTAAAAATCCCAACAGACCACCACTTTACGGTTAAAGGAACACAGGGATGTCGGTCCCCCTCACAGTAAGAGGCTACAGTGGCAGCAATCTGGGGCACCTGCCAAACCTTCATTTCTGCTGCCCTGGCATTTGCCAGGTAGTGCCTTGTCTTGAGGTGGCAGGTGGGGCTGAGGATATTTGATGGTTCTTTTGCGTAGNGCAATGGCTATCAAAAAGAAAGCATGAGCAAGATCTATGACCACCTTCAAGGGTTGTAAATTTTTGCTAATTTTTTCTGTAAAAGTAACAATGTCTGGTACCGTAACTGCAAGTGGGGAGGTGACTTTATTAAATTCTCTATAATGTACAATCATTCTCCAAGTGCCATCTGGTTTTTGAACATGGCAAACAAGATTATTAAATGTAGTCATGGTTTCTTTAACAATTCCCACTTGTTGAAGTGCCTGAATAATTTGACTAATTTCTTCTCCCCCCCCCTCCCCACCCCCTCCAGGATACGGTATTGTTTTACAGTTACCACCTTAGCAGGCATGGGAAGCCAACAGGATCCCATTTCAGGAATCCACGCAAGACAGTTATAGATCGATCAGCAAATCCCACTTGCACAGTCCAAAAGCAGAATTGACCATTTAAAGTATCAACTTTTTGTCCTGGCAACACATCAGTACCCAAAATATATTCTTTAGCTGGGGCAATTAACACCATCATGCTAAATGGAGTGGCATTTCCTATTGTTAAGGTAATCTCAGCTTGGAAAGCAGAGGTTGGATTTCCCCCTAATCCACAGATCTGTGATGTGGCTTCTTTATTACTAATGTTACTATGTAATACAGTAGGTTCAGCTTCAGTATCCACCAGAGCTAACACATGTAAAAATCCCAACAGACCACCACTTTACGGTTAAAGGAACACAGGGATGTCGGTCCCCCTCACAGTAAGAGGCTACAGTGGCAGCAATCTGGGGCACCTGCCAAACCTTCATTTCTGCTGCCCTGGCATTTGCCAGGTAGTGCCTTGTCTTGAGGTGGCAGGTGGGGCTGAGGATATTTGATGGTTCTTTTGCGTAGGTGCTAACTTTTGCCATTGGCAAAACATTTCTAATGTTTTGATCCCCTTTATTTGCGCTCATGGGACACTGGCTTGTACAAGATCATTGCATTGTGGAGAGCATGAACTCACAAAATCAAAACCTTACTTTTTCCTTATCTGTCCCTTTGTTTATTAGCAATATGTGCTACCAACCGCTCTACAGTACCTTGCGGCCCATGACACCACTCTGCTTGACTAGGAATTACTTACTCCACAATCGTCTTTGCATCTTGTAAAGTCCCAAATTCCCTTTCCATACCTCTCATTTTACTCTGCAACGCTACAACTTCATGGTCAAGAGCTCTAAGACTGATAACCATCCCAATCTCCCTGCTAACTTGCAAGAAGACCCCGATGTTGCTTTCCATGGCAAACTGCACATGGTCATTTCAATTGCCTGGGAAGTAACCACCACCTTGTCAACTATTTCAGGCCTTGCTTCCAGCAGAGCCAATGTAGCCATGAAAGTGGACACAGGGATCCAGTGCTCACTACTGGGTCATCCCAAAATACAGGCAGTCGCCGACTTTTTTGCTGGCTGTGGCATGGCGGTTCCTGAATCCTGCTGACTGCGTCAAATGTGTGAGCCAGCACAGGCTAGATGCAGGAAGAATCATGGATGAAATGCAAAGAGTATATTTATTTTCCTTACCTTGCCAAGCAGGGAATCTCTGAAGCAGCACCCAGGCAGAGACACACAATGAGCTCGGTCCATGTTGGAGGATCACCGACCCTGCTAGTTTTCCCTATTTATCAAGGATTTGCACAGGCGTAGTTTACCCCTGTGCTTTGATCTTCTTCGTAGCAAGGCAAGAATTTCAAGCATGTCTGATAGGACACTTCTAAGTCTCTCATAGGCCTATGTTATCTAAATACAGATAGTCTGTTTGTCAAGCATACAAGAATAAACAACAATTAGTATGATATATGTATTTTTCTACACCCAGCAGAAGGTCAGTTAAGTGTATTTATAATTCTCCTTGCCACTCTTTACCAGTTGAATCTGGTGAGGCATGCGAAGGGCAACAAGAAGTGCCTCTACAAGAGGAAATGTGGGCCTATTCCTTGATGGATTTGAGACGTGGTGAAAAAAGAATACTGTAGTGGGACACCACAGAAGGCATTATAAAGAGAGTGATTTCAAGCAGAATGTAGGTGGAGTTTAACTGTAGATTTTTATTGTAGAGATGCATATGTTAGCATGAGTGAATGCCAAACCTGAGCATATAACATGGCATTAGTATGTTCTGCCATTAACAATGTAACTTTTATGTACTTTTTGTAAGAGCTTGTTCCCGTGGGAATGTGTGAAAGCGTAGCGCATTCAGCAAACCTCAGTGTACCCTCTGGAACATTCAGTATTGTACGAGACTGATGGCTTTGTTTTACTTGGAGGAATGTTGTAAAGACGTGATGAGCAATGAGGCCATTGAACTCACCACAGCAAAATTCTGCACAGCAGTGGCCTTACCAGAGAGGACTATTCAATGCTGGATCATTGCATGTTTCCCAGCATTGGAAGAGACATGCAAGACTTCCCATTGTAACCTTTAGGCATCTTTTTCTCTTAAGCATCTTCTGCCTTTTTCTTGAAATCCAACAGAACCAGAACCTCACACTGCAAAGCAGACACAGAAAAGGTTGAGCCAGTATGGGCTGGATAATGGGATAGTGATGTAGATTGGAAGCAGCTTGACCTTCTGGGTTCAAAGTGTTGTGATCAGCAGCACAAAGACAAGCGAGAGACCAGTCCATTGTAGTCATTACCCAGGTCATACTACTTAACATCTTCATTAATGACCTTGACAATGGGGCAAAGTACATGCTGATACAGAGATGCTGGGTTTAAGGGTCTGTTAGCATAAGCAGGCCTTAGTTAGCATAAGTATGACTTAGCAAATGTTGTAAGACTTGTTTGTCACAAAATGTTTTAGACTAAGCTAATTGCAAATAGAGAACCTGCCCTTCTGTAAGGGTACGATATGTACTTGAAGAATGTTTTTAGGTACATAGGAGGTATTATCTGAAGGACCGTAAGTTTCGTAAAAGACTAAAAAGAACCTTGAAAATTGTATGACCTAACCGTCGGCTTATCAAGGATTAACCACAGAATATATGGTATTTTAGATAATTTTGCTATAAAAACCTGCTGAAATTTTACCTCGGCAGAGACACATTTTGAAGGGCGCAGACCCTGTGTTCTCCCCACCAGCGAAATAAAGATATTTTGGCTTACAATACATTTGTGAGTTGATCCCTTTGACTTAATGCTCATAAGTTTGCAGATGATCCAAAACTGGGAACAGTGGTTAATGTAACTGAAGATGTTCTCTCTGAACAGAGACAACTGACAGGTTGGAGAAATGGGCAGAGAGGAACCCCATGAAGTTCAGCAAAATGCTGTCCCGCACCTGGGGAGAAACAACCTCATGTATCAGTACAAGCTGAGGCCTGGTCTACTAAAAGTAACTTTGCAGAGAATCTATGTTCAAGCGTTTCCTGAATCACTAGCTACAGCCTGGTGTGTTATCCGTACAGTTTCTCACCATGTTTAGGTTGATGTGACTGAAGTCCTTTCTGCAGCTTCCTGCAGTCAAACGAGTGTAAGAGCAGCATGCAACTGCTCCCTGAGGTAGCCTGGTGCCAGTTTCAGTTCCAGATACAGCAGAGGCGGGTGAGATTTGGCAGTTCATGAGCTGCTTCAGAAGCAGGTTAAACAGTTAAAGGCTGCCACCGCGCTAGTGATTATTTCCAGCCCACAAGCTGAGGAATAGTAAACCTACGCTCAGCACAACCGTGGTCTCAGTGCTGCCCTTTACTTACCTTTACCCACTGCCAGACGAGCAGATGGGAGAAGCAAATACAGTAAACTGAATCTTGTGAAAACCAGCAAGAGAATTGGTTGCTTGTCAGCCAGGGGTGTCTGCTCGTTAGGTTCATCACGCAGGCACGCCAAATTTGCCAGTGCGACACAGTCTGCTGCAGCTTTATCGTGTCTCCTCACCCCAGGAAAGGGATCTGCAGGGATGCCTGCTAGCACTCCCGGCTCAACCCAGCGCCTCCCAGCAGCACGGGGGTTTCCGCCTTCCCAATGCTAGAACAAATAATTTTTAATGTGTTCATTTGCAAACGTGTTTTGTTGAAAAGGCGTTTTCCTGAACTGTCAAGAACCCCACTAATGATTTTGGTGTAACAGCGGAAAAAGCCACAGCCTGTGCACATGCTCTGTGGAACATCTCCTTCCTGCCACCCTCTTCACAAGCATCACATTTCCTCTTGTTCACGGCCGTGTCATGTCCTTCCAGGAAACGAGCTCTCCGAGCCACCAGCCACTAGGGGAAACTCGTCTCTCTCCCGCCTTTCCTTAGGGACGAAGACCCCTCCATGGCGGCTGAGGCCAGCCTGCTCCTGTAGCCTCCCTGGTGCCAAGTCCCTCGAGGACGCCTGGCTTCTGCGGTCAAGGGTAGCGCTCAACCAAAGCTCGCTCTGTGGGCTTCGTGGGCCTCCTGCTTTTGTCACAAAATTCACAACTGTCCCGTGCTGACTGAACAGAAGGACAAAGGTAAATATTTACTCATGTGCATGAGGTGTCCCCGCCAAACCAGGCACACCCAAGTGACTTTTCTTTAGGGTTTTTATAGCTCGCGCTATGAGGGTCTGATACAAATCATCCAACTGCCTATTAATGCATATTTCTAATTATCCAATCATAAAAATGCATGCTTTGTAGGTCTTGCAGCATCATCGCCCATCAGCTTCCTTGGGGTTTATCTGTAAATCCAGATGTTTCGGTCATCGACTTCAGCGAAACTATCGGGCATCATCAGCAACCTGTGTTTCTCTTAGAGACGGATCCCTCGGTTAATTTTGCGAGAACAGAGGTTTGCTTATCTTACTTGATCATTTGGTCTTTTTAGTAGGGGTAGGTGATGGGGTCTTGGGTCTGAAGATAGCGATGCGTCAATTATACGCTAATCATGTGGATGGCTCCTAAGGACTGTGCGGTCTCAATGTAGATCATGCTATCCAGGCAGAAACGTACAAAGTTTCGACGGGGGAAGAGAGAGAGAGAAAACGAGTTGCAGGTAGAGAGACCTGGCAGACAGCAGCTCCTGGTCGCCGCCGATCAATGGAGATGAGGAAAACCGGTGCTGTGCTACAACTCCACGGATGGCAGCAACGAGGGGAACTGGGGTTAAAACAACGGTGCCCCTTGCCTGAGGGCTCCCAGCCTCCCCAAGCTCCCCCGTGCTTCTTCCGGGCTTGGGAAGATACTCTTGTCCTAAATATCAAGGGCTGGAAATGGGGAGAGGCAGCCCCTTTGTGCGAGATTTGGGGGTTTCCACAGTAGCTCAGTCCGCCTCACGGCGCATTCCCGCCGGTTTTTCCGCCGCAGCCCCTGAGGCGATGCCAGGGCTGGCCGGGAGCAGGACTACATCTCCCGTCATGCCCGCCTGCCGGAGGGAGCCGCCGCCATTTCGGCACCGTCCCGCGGAGCCGCTGGGTCGGGGCGGCCTCGCTTCTCCCGCTCCCCGCCGCCGCCATGAGCCGCCTCAGCGGCGGTTGGGACGGCGCCGGCGAGGAAGTCCAGCTCCTCCTGGACCTGTGAGTGCCGCCACGACACCCTCCCCGCGCTGCCCGCCGGCCGCCTTTCCCGCCGGGAAGCCCGGTGCCTTCAGGGCCGGGCCGGGGCCGACCGCTGCCCCCACGGCGCGGGGGCCGCCGCCGCGAGTGAAGGCAGCGCCTCCCATGGGGGAGCCCGGAGGAAGGGTTTGGCCAGGGTGACAGGGCAGGGGACGGCGTTTGGCAGGCCTGGGGACGGGGCGGTGGAGTGGGTGGCAGGGTTTGGCAGTGGTGGCAGGCGTAGGTGACAGGCTGGGGCAGAGTTCAGCAGAAGCTACAGGAGAGGTGACAGGGTTGGACGGGGTGGCAGGGTAGGTGACAGGGTTTGGGAGAGGTGACAGGGTTGGATGGGGTGGCAGGGTAGGTGACAGGGTCTGGCAGAGATGACAGAGTTTGAGGTGTCAGGGTAGGTGACAGGGTCTGGCAGAGGTGACAGGGTTTGACGGGGTGGCAGGGGAGGTGACAGGGTCTGGCAGAGGTGACAGGGTTGGATGGGGTGGCAGGGTAGGTGACAGGGTCTGGCAGAGGTGACAGGGTTTGATGGGGTGGCAGGGTAGGTGACAGGGTCTGGCAGAGGTGACAGGGTTTGATGGGGTGGCAGGGTAGGTGACAGGGTCTGGCAGAGGTGACAGTTTGGGAGGAGTTACAGGACAGGTCGTGGGGTTTGACAGGAGGGACAGGATTGGGGGGGGGTGTATGACAGTGTTTGGCAGATAGATAACGGGATGATCCCAGAGAGATCTGGATGTGGAGCGATGGTTGAGGATCACTGGCTTCACCTGGCGCCAGTGAATCCACGGAATGGTGTTTCACTTTCAGTTTTTCATTATGTCAAGTTCCTTTGTACTTGGGAGGAAGTTAGAGAAAGCATACGGGTAAAATATTTGATTTGACAGATAAAAATAGCTACCAAACAATACAATTAGTTTTAGTTTTTTATTCTTCTTTTAAAGCACTGAAAAAAAGATTGTAGTTGCCCTGGTGTAGCCAGTCAGTTTTACTGTTTCCTGTAAAGTACAACAGTGAAAACATTTAAAATTTAAATGATTAATTGCTTAAACTGCAGATCAGTACTGTACTCTGAAAATATCACCCAGCTTTTTGAAAAGAATGCAAGTAATAAGCTTTTCTCTCAAGCTGTATTTAAAAATCTGTGGCAAGAGACAATTAAAGGTAACTAGAAGATTTAGCATAGCTCACTTTGATTCACAGTTATCTGCACTGGGTTTGGAGTATTTTCTGCAAATTTCAACCAAGTAGTCAGTCTAGGTTTGCAGGTCCCTATTCAAGCATGGCTGCATTAGCCACTTAGTACCTTCAAGAGAAAAAAACTAATCTTAACTTTGTATTAAGTTTTTAGATACAGCTGGTTTTACGTACTACACTGTATGCTGACAATCTGCCTCCTTCAGGATGAATTGCCAAAAAAAGTTCGTTTACCCAGTGGCCAAAGAGAAATACGTATTTAGTGTATACCTGACGTGAGTGCCCTCATATGACAAAGGACTGCTTGCCCATTCACATGACTCGGTAGCCATCCATCATAGGAGAGCAGTCATAGGAGAACAGTCACATGGTGGGTGCACACCCCCAAAACGCTCAGAAAGTCTATTTGATTCACCCTAGCCAAGGGTCGTTTTGTCCTGAGGAGGTGCTGCTTCATTTAGGATCTCAGTAAGAAAGGCAGGGGCTCTCAAGGCTAGTTAAGAGCTCTATTGCACAAAGAATAGTAACAGTAAAAAACATGGTAGCAATCTGATGTCCCTTCTGATGCTGAGTAGTTACCGCAGCATGAGACAAGCCCTTCACGTTGATCAGCATGCTGCACAGATCCCATCTGTGGTGAGGTTCACGCTCATTGTGCTCTCCAGAGCTTTGGTAAGGATTTTTTTAGAAGTAAGCAACTATTCTTCATTTCTGCAGTCAAGTAAAGGAACGTCGCATGTAGATACGCTGCTTAATCTCAAGACAAAGAATGCGGATGGTGTAATCTACTTGTACTGAGTCAGAGCCATGTACAGGCTTCTCTCTTACAGTCGGTCAGCCAAGTTCATCCAGCAGTCACTGAGGTTCGGTGAAGGCATTTTATTCTTGCACATCTCCAGAGGGACGAGTTAAAGGTGAATATAGTGTGTGCTCAGGTTATGTACTGGTCACTCATGCTGACATACAGGTTTCTGCAGCCAAAGTCTGTGGCTAAGCTCTGCCCAAATTGTGCTTGAAATTGCTGTCTCCTCCTCCCCGTTACAGTGTCTTCTGCAGTGACCTGCTACAGGTGCCCTGTGCTAACTTTAGAGGTTTTTTTAATATGCTTTCACACTGGAAATCTTGCTTCTTTCCTTGCTTAAATCTGTGCTATACTTCAGATTATAGAGCCTTAATATTTTGACTTCTCTAGAGTCCTTAATCAGTATAAGCGTAATTTGCTGTGATTTAGTGACATTCGGGTGCCAGACAAGGTTCTGTTGCAAAAAAGTGTTTTATAGGGACCCCAGAGCTGTGGCTCTATGCCAAATGTAGTTTGGCTTAACTCTAGGCTACTGCTGCCCCCTGCCCTCAGCCACTTGTTTTGGCAGTATCGTTTCTGTGACCTCACAGTTTTAGGCACAAGAGTTTTCATTCAGCTCAGATGCTGAAAAGCTCACTGTGCCACTGTGAATTTCGCAGCCAGCGTGAGGATGGCACAGTAAAAAGTGGTTGGGAAGACAAGAGAGGGTGGAACTAACCTTTTCAACCTCTGGGTGGACTTTGCATTTGATTAGAGTGGTGTGTCATGACAGCCGGACCGCTAATAGAAATTAATTACAAGGGTTCTGTCTTGCTAATGACATTTTTGCAAAGCTGAAAGAATACCCATGTTTTTTCTGTTGTGCATGATTAATCTGTTAAAATGATGTTTAAGACATACGTTACGCTACATGCTTATGTTCCTGTTATTAGCCTTAGACTTCGTAATTTCTCTCTACTTGTATTGTAGTGCTTGATACCATAAACAATTTCTACTTTTGATTGGTTACTAATCTCTTTTACAGTGCTTTATTAGTACTGCTGTGGTGATTTTCTATATTAATATAACAGTGTAATTGTTATACCAGTAAGACTAATACTTGAAACTAATAATTGCACAATTTTTTAACAAATGTATGTAATTTTAGTGTGTTGTTTCTTGTCTTACGCCAATCAGGTGATGGCAATCTGTTCATGCCAGGCTGCACTTTAAGCTTCTTACTTACGCTGACTCTTAGGTTTATTGTTTAACTAGCAGAACTTACAGCAGAAACTAAAAACTGAAACAAATCTTAATAGATTTGTGTGTGGAGTAATCCTTTGAATAAGGTCATTATTTTTAAGATCTCCAAACCTAACAGAAAGTGCATTTATTAAGGTTTTTCTGCCAATTGATGGTACCTGCTGCTTGTCTGCCGCTTGTTAGCTTTTACCGTGTGCCCCAAAAGAGAAATTAGCACTCCGAAGGTTACATGCACAAGAACATCATACTGAAAATATTTAGAAACATTATTTTACTTTGCTCATGTTACATCGTATATTAGCTTTTTTCCTGAAGTTACTGTTCCCAAGATGAAAAATTACTGACTTACACATGCTGATGCAGTTTTAAGGCCAGCATAATGAGGTCCACCAAATTTGTAGCTGGTCTATTTATGCTTGGTTGAACACTGACAGTGTAGGAGTTGCAGGGCCTGCCAAGCAGAGTGGATGCCTGGCAGCGACATCGCTTGCTGGAGATGTGGAGAGGGCAGCTGGGGCAAATAACAATTTTAGCTGTCATACTTGTAGGAGGCTGCAGTTACAAATCTCTCAGAGCCCTGGCAAGTGTTCTAAGCTGATTTATTAATACCCGGATGTAACCTCAGCAGCAAGAGAGTTTCTGCCACCAAAAATGAGACTGAGCGCAACACAAATGAAACATCAAATTTAAAAGCTGTTTTAATTAAGATTGTCACTACATGGTAAAGAATGCTGCTGCACATGCAAGTCGTTGCAAGTGTATGGGGTTACGTATTGCTTAGGTTTGATTGTTCTGTGTGTCATTGATAGATAGCTCCTGTGTAATAGGTATCATTAACAGGTGGCCAACCTGTTGCAGCCTAAGGCATTACCTGACCTGTCAGTATCTGGGAAAACTAAGGTCTTACAAAGGCATCAGAACATTTGCAGATGGGTACATCTGTTTGAACAAAAACTGAGGACCGAAGAAGAGCATCAGTTTCAAACCAGAAAAAATAAATATAAATTATCCAGCCCTGAAGAATGCAGGAAGATGTATCTGTTTTGTTATTTGTCATTAAGCCTATTTGAGTATCTGTGTTGGGAACTGAAGTAATCGTAAACTTAATTATTCCAATCGTGTGCTTTGGTTAGCATTAGCAGCTAACTTAGCATGAGTAGCTAGACTGGCGAAGCCTTAGGCTGCAAGCTGTAGTAGCAACATAGCAACTTAGGCTGAACTCTATCTTAGTCCAAGAAGAATGGCTAGTAGCTTTACATGACTTTGATGTATTATAACTTAACTAACATAATGAAATTGTGTAAGTAATATTAATGAAGACTTAGTAGTATGATTTAGAGTGACCATTGGGATCAAAGGAAAGGGAACTATAATTCTTGGAAGTGCAGAAAGGGACTGTTCTACCTGGAGTCAGCAGAAGATGGATGAGATCCAGGTGCAGATGGGACAAAAAGATTATGAAACTGTGTAAGAAGTTAAAGGCGCCTGCACCAAAACTCCAGTCACTGCAGAGGACACGTAACCACTGAAGAATTTGATTGAACAAAAGACACGCGCTTGTTGCATGAACAGGTGCATGAGCAGCTTATGTCATAGCTCTAAAAAGTACAGGAAAATAACCAAGGGGGTCCCTCTTTGGTGGCACCCCACTCAAGCTGTATTAAACCGACTGTGACAGAACCTAGGGTCTGAATTCTTCTTTACGGTCAGAGTCTAAGATTGAATCCAGCTGCACCTAGGTGCCTTTTTGAGGGCGAGTTTAGAAAGCAAGGGGGTCCATCTGAGCCTTGTGACTTGGCAGGAGGGTCTCTCTGAACTCTTCTTCAACAATCTCTTCTTTTGGTTCATTTCTTCTTCTGATGTGTCCCACTTCTAACATCTGTACTGCTGTTCTGTTTCATGTGACATAACTTAGTATAAGCGGCACCTTGATGTAAGTCAGACTATTGGTAGAATAATTAGTCATAAAGATCTAATTTCTGATTTATTATTGGAAATACATGTTTGTCCTGTTGTAAGGCCTTAGCTCTGTTATAAAGCTTAAGGTTAAAGATCATAGGCCTTTTCTGTTCTGCACTTCTTGACACATTTGGAACAAATGAGTGTGCTGTTCGACACTTCTGAACTATAAACAGCTGGTGCAACCAGCCTGATAACGTGGAGCAGTGAAAGAGCAGTTGGGAGTTTTGCAAGAAGTCATGCTCTTTTATCAGGCCATTACAGGAGTAAAGCACTGCTTGGTTTTCCCTGTCCATGAAAAACAGGATTCATGGTTTCTTTCAGTAAGTTAGACTGGGACAAAATCTGTCTGCCAAGTGAATGTGTTGTACTCTTTAGTTACCAATCTTAGTTGTTGCTGTGTGTATCTAGATCACATAAAAGTATAGAGGCCAATTGCAGCAGAGAGAGTTACTGTGCAATTACAGTAGTTGCTCTAAGTTTAGAAGTGGGGTGAGTTAATGGAGAAACGTTGATTCTACAAAAGCAAAATGTTTTGTAAGACAGTAGCATTTTCTTTCAAAATTTTGGGTAGGATTTAAAAGGAAAGTTTGGCCTAGTTGATCTAATCCAGGTAGCTATGATCAATAGATAATACGACCTCCAATTTGAAGAACTCCATCACTTACGTGGACTCACGTTAGGTTCCTAAGCATCAAAGGGACAGTGAGGAATTACCTCTTCCTCCCCCATTTCAACTCTC
Organism: Pluvianellus socialis; assembly: GCA_013400795.1. NCBI lineage: Eukaryota > Metazoa > Chordata > Aves > Charadriiformes > Charadriidae > Pluvianellus > Pluvianellus socialis. The sequence goes on from VZTS01015592.1 coordinate 272,376, forward strand.
TCGGCTTTAGTTTTGCTGTAGTGTAATCCTTTTTAAAGTCTTGCAATTTCCTAGATGACAGTGTTACCTTTTCAGTTTTCTCTGGATGTTGGTGAGCTTCCCTCTAATTTATATTCCTCATCTACCTAGGGACTTTTTTTTTCTATAATAAAATCTCCTTTTAGAGAGTTGCAATTCCTTCCTTAAGGAACAGCATTTGTCTTTTAACATATTAATGATTGGTGATTGCTCTGAAGGTCAGTATGCTCAGGATACTTAGAAGCTATTCATAAACCCTTCCCAGAAAGCCTCTGGTGTTTCAGTAAGCCTGTAGTTGTAATTTAAAGTTGCAGAGATTGGGACATCAACATTTTATGTGTCCTATGATACATTAAAATGCCTTAGAAATCTTTAAAAAAATAGGATTGCACGATTAGTGTCGCTCTGTAGTACTCAATATTGCATAAGTAAATACTCTTCTATATATTTGACCTCGAAAAGCATTACTGCAGGTGTTCCGTCTGGGTGCTGTTCCACATCTACCTGGGTAATACTGATACCTTTATTTTATTTTGCTTAAATTCTTTGTTTTCTCCCAAAAAACTATGATCTGTCTGAAGTCTCTTAAAAACATACTCGTACTGAAATGATCCCTTTTTGTTGCATTCACACAGATAAAATTCTAGGATTTCAAATCCTGTCTTAAAGCATCATCCAGCATTCTGTGATATTACTGTTTATTTCTGCCTAGTCCTTCCTTTTCAGATGAACACTTAGCCCTGCGTGTCTTTGAGATTTGTTTGCATTTTCTTGTGCAGCAGTATCTCAGAATGGAAACTTTGAAGTCAAGTTTCAGTATGTAGCAAAGGAAATAGATTGCTTGTAACAGGGAAACAATTTTGACCCTGAATACAAAAGGTGTCCCGGGAGCAGGATGTTTGTAATGTACAGAAATGCAGTGTATGTCAGCATTATTGTTAGTTCAAAATGTTTAGCCCAGTGTGTATGATAATGAGGCTGTTTCCTTCAAGTTGATAAATCATTCTGATGAATAAGTATGTGGGAGGTGGGCGGGGGCAAGGAGGCCTAAAATACTGCTGTTAAAAAAAAAATAATGGCTATAATGAATCAAAACAATCAATGTTTCTGATTGTGAAAGGATTTCAACCAGCTGTGTGAGTTCTCATCCCAGGGCAGTTTAATTTCTTGAAGAACCATTGCTGAAGAGGCTTTTTGAATACCTTGTAAATACCCAAATGGGTTCACTTTCCCCTATGTATTATATTTTCCATGGGTCCACTAGTTATTTTGTCTAATCTGCTTTGTAGGACCATGAACTTGTTGATCTGTAATTTCCTGGACCCCACTAAGACAGAAAAATTTCTGCCTCAGGTGACAATTCTCTGTGATCAGATACAGTTTTAAGCACAAAGTTAAAAAGTTGAGCACAGTGTTACACAGCACAGTTCATATTAAAAGAGTACGACAAACTAGACGGTGAACAAAATACTACAATTGGAAAATATCTCCTTAATGTTTTTAACTGAGGTGAAAGAGAGGTGTCCCTTCTCTGGAACTAGCTGTCCCAACTAAAGATTTTACTTGCCTACTGAGTGGAGGCTTAGCTGGTGGAAAGGCTTTTCTTAGAGCTCATGTATATAGTACCAGAAAACTTATTTTGTGAGCTGGGTTGGTGATTGCAGTGAATGAGGCTACAATTTTTGCCTACAGTTGATTGGGGAACACTTGCACAGAAGGATCAGCTGACTGACTCTAAGGGGCAATAACTGAATTGGTGGTAGCATGGAAGAGCTGGAACTGATAAAGTTTGAAGACAGCACAGTTGGATGCAGAAGATGACATCTTATGGTGTGGTTGTTCTAGTTCCAATATGTAATGCCTGTTTTTGACTGTACTGTAACTTTCGTTTGTTTCAGATGCCTTCAGTGTTTGACAAAGAACCTTTCCAGATATGCTGCAGATATTAAGCCATTGCCACCCAACATAAAGGATAAACTGATTAAATTAATGAGTATACAGGGGCAAATAACCGATTCAAATATCAGTGAGGTAAGAACCCATTCAAAACTATTCTGTCCGTGATGGTTAATACACAAGGATGAACTAAATTAGAAGTGTTTACATGAGACAACAGATAAATTCAGGCCTGCTTAGTCTGTCCGTGTTTTTCTGGTTTTTTTCCTTAAACTTCATAATGTTAATAGTCCTGTATTAGTAGTAATAAGATTATGTTTGTAGTGACAAGTAGATTGAAAACTTTCTCCCTTCAGTGATAACTGACTTCTGTGTAATCAGCTGACATACAGTATCCTTTTTCAGTACAGGAAAATAGAGCCTATTGCAAACCAGTCTCTGTTCCTGAATGCAGTATGTTTCAAGAACCTAGTGCCTAATTCAGTAATGAAAAGATTTCAGGAACTTTTTAGATTACTGTTACATTCTATTGACATTATGCATATGATCTTCATATAATTTATTTCAATCTTGATTATTTGAAATACGATGATGATAGGACTAGAAATTGATAGTTCAAATTCTCTCATCCTTTTTGTTCACTGGTGTTTGTCAGTGGTTTCAAAATGAAACCAGTTAATAACTTTTCTTCAGCTGTAAATTCTATTTTGGTATCTAGCTACTGTTATCTTGTTTAGCCTCAAAGGGAGGCGTGAGAATTGAGGAGAGCTAAAGGTTGGCCTTGGTGCAACAGAAAATGAATGACTCCCTGTTCTTTCCTGCTTTGACCTGTAACTTGGAAGAGGCAAATTGTATCAGTTTCTCAGAGTGGGAGTAGTGAAGCCAAGACTAAAGACAGAGTCAGAAATACTGTGAAAAACTTCGGAACAAAAACCTTTATCTTTAGTATGCACCATATTTTGAGTGTAAAAAAAAAAAAAAGTCTCTGAGTAAAAATCAGAGTCTTACTCATTTATCATATTTTGGAAAATGTGAGTTGACAGAATTTGGTTTAGGCTGTCTTTTCTGTAATTAATCCTTTCTAAGCATCCTAATACATGTATATAATTAAAACCATATGATTGTGTGTGTATAAACACACAAAACCTATTAGGATGTCTTCAGTCTGGAAGTAAACTAGTGCGTTTAAGTCATGATCTTTCCTGTGTCTCTTCGTAAAAATCTCATGTGTCTGTGTCTTCATTCAGCAGTTGATCAGTGCCTTGTCTTGGAGCCTTTTTTCCATCTGACACTGGGTTATTCTGTTCCAGTTCTTTCTCTCATGTGTTTTTCCTTTCTCTGTTCCTGCAATTTCCTGCAATTCTGTCCTTAGCTGTCATCACTTTCTGGGGGATGTTATACCTTAGCTTTCTTTGCTAACAGTTTCCGGGTTTATCTCACTTGCATTTTTTAAAAAAAAATGCTAGTCACCTCTTAGATTCTGAATTCATACTGTTTCTCCATACCATTTCACTTTTCAGTTTTTATGTTCTTTCATCCTACAGATATTCTTGTTCTCTCAGCATAGCAAAAATGGCTCGTGTTGTTTAGCTCTTCTTCCTATTCCTTGCTCACATTGTGTATAACCAGATTATTCTACATGTGACATGTTTGCAATGTCTCAATTAGTCTTCTGTATGGATAAGGATTTTGTTTTCTTTGCCGTTGCTTCCATCCTGCCCTTTTCTTTCATAGTATTTAAGTATAGTATTTCACTGTATTTCCACAGTATTGCAGCTAGACCTATTCTCTAGGAATTTTCCAGACTCTGCTATCTCATTTGCTTTTATGGATGTGCATTCTTTGCTGTTGGTTATGCATTTTGCTTAAAATTAAATTTCTTCAGTTGAAATTCTGTTAACCTGCACTTATGTATAAACTTCTATTTCATCTCTTACCTTCCTGTTACTGGCCAGATTTGTGATACCATGCTTTTTTTTCCCCTTACTCTGCCTTTTGCTTGGGGCAGCCTTCCATGACACGCATGTTAAACTCCTTATAAACCTACATTTTCCATAAAGATCTATAAAGCTATTCAGCATGTGTCCACAGTATGAGAGTCTATACTTTAATCTCCTGAACTGTGCATCCAAACAATCCATATTCTATCTAAAATTTCATCTTCTTTGAGACAGATTAGATTTTAGTATGTGCTTTCAGTCAATATGAATGTGTGAATATCAATAGAAGACAAACCTCTAAGTAATACCTGACCATGTGAAGAATCGTGGGCTAGGGAAGCTTAATACTTTATCTGCTTTAGGTAGGCAGTATTCTGATAGTGTTGTTGCTTCTCGTTTAGACTTCCTTGGATCCAATGGTTCTTCTTCTTATAAGATTTCTCATGTGGCTTCAAAACCAGCAATTTGCTCACTTTTGTTGTGTCCTAGGCAATTTGGGATTGTGAAAGAAAGCCAACAGTCAGGAAAAGCATTTTTGAATAAAAGTTGATGGTCACTTTGGCGTTAAGCACGTCATCTCTAGCTTTGGCTGGTTTAGTTCCTTAGATATGAATTCAGAAATAGAAGTGAAATAAGAACTGAATGTTACCATGTGAAAACTACTCACAAGTGTACTGCAGGATACCTTGGTGGGTTTGTGGTGTAAAGAGATGTATTTTAGCCTTTTTGTATTTGAAGAGAAAAAGCTGTCAAAGCTGTCTGAGGTCTGCCATTCATTTTGCAGAAAGGTTGCAATTATAATCTACCAGAAGTTCTTGCTTTTCTTCAAAAGGCTTATTTGACTTTGTCAGTAAAGATTTTAGCATCTTACATATTTGCAAAGCAGAAAAATAGTGTTCCTTGTAATATCTTTATTATACCCATTGGAATGATGAACCTGAGAAAGGACAAGCCTGTCAGCTATGCTGTTATCTTTGCTTATGTATGGAAATTTACCGTATGGTTTTGTCCTTATCAGTTACAGAAGGGAATGACAAGCTGAAGGGAGTAGTATAGGGTAATGTGAAAATTTGATCTAACACTTGCCTAGTTGTCTGAAGAACAGCTCAGCCAAGGTATAGATTGTTTGCACAAGAGGGCTATAAACAGTGTTTATTAAAAAGTAGTGAGAATCCTTGAAAATTGAATTAGAAGTAAGATATATGGCTGTTGTTACTAAAATCTGAGGCCTTCCATTGCTTTGGGTCTAAATTTCATAAATGTCCTCTTGGGGAAGTTTTCACAAAAACTCCAACCTATGGTCTTGTGGGAGTGAAAGAGCCTTTTTAATGAGGATTTGGTACGTCATGGTATGATAACGAGATTGCTTGTTTATGAGAAAAAGAGTGTGTTTGTGTGTAGGTGAGAAAAATACCTAGGGCAAAATATCTTTTAAATATTACTCTTATCTGTTCAGTGGATTTAAGTTTTGATCACAGTCAGTATGTTTTTTTACACTTCAGATTTCTGCCATCAAAGTTGTGCTAGTAAGTTTGAGGTCCTGCTAAAATAGTAATGTTAAAGTCCTCCTGTTGTAGATGTGATCACAGAAACTGAACGTTCAGGCAAAGGGAGATGAACTGTTGCAGCAAATACAGTGTATTTTCTTCAGTTTTTAGTTACCGAAGACTGGTAACCCCATCCTCTAGTGAATATTTTTTAGAAGTTCTGTGTGATGTCTAACATTACAAGTAATTTAGAGAAAAATCTGCATGTTCTATGACAGAGTTTTACTGAAATGGTAGTTTTTCATTACAGGTATTGCACCCTGCTGTAGAGTGTCTAGACCTCCGAGACTGTGATATTTCAGATAATGCATTATTGCAGCTTTATAACTGCAAGCAGTTGAAAAAAATCAACTTAAATTCTTGCAAAGAAAACAGATTGGGAATCACTTCAGAAGGTATGTTATCTATGCACAGGTAACTGGGATCTTATTTCTGTTTTATTTTTCTTGTTAGATTGGAGTAAATTGCAAAAAATATCTAGGGTAAATATTGCTTTAAAAATCCCCAATGCCACTCCAATACTAATTAAAAGTCAGTTCAGTGGTGTAAATTACAGGCCTAGAGCACTGATTATCTTAGGAAAGAGAGCTATCAGGTTACTCTCATGATAGGTTTCTGGAAAAACTATGCTACATTTAATTGTATTTTCCACTTCATCTTAATTATTCCTTCCTCAAAACTTGTTCCGCAGTCTTACTAGTACCACTGGGGTTGAAGTTTCAGGCTTGTGATTTCCTAAAATATTTTCCCCCCTTTTTAATTAAATATATTTGTTATTAAACAAGCCTATAGCATCTTTTCTGACTTAAAATACTTAACTTGCTTTAGGACTTTAGGATTTCAGGTGTTAATTTTAACCTCCAAGTCAGAAGTTAGTTTCAAGTTGTATCAGGACCTATTAGCTTAAAAGAATTAAGCTTGCTGAGTTTTTTATTTCCTACAAGTTTTGTTTTGTATTTTCATTACACTTACTCCTTTGTTCCATCATTAATTCCCCCTTGTTGAAAATTGAGGCAAAATATTAGTTTAGTATTGAGCATGCTGTATCTTAGATCAGTCTTACTTTGTATTTTCTTACCACTGCACAGCAATACACTTATCTTTTTACTTAAGTAATTGTTTAAACTTTTAAATTTTGGTTTTTATTTATTTTCAATGTCACCTCATTGTTACAGTTTTTGACCCCCAAGATATAGTTTGCCACCGTCTTCCCTCCATGCCTTCATCTGTCCACTGATTTCTAGTATGGTTCTTAAGGTACCAGCTAGACCTAGAGCTTTTTATGTATACTTTTTATCTATTTGGGTAGAGGTTCCTGATTACTTTGCAATTAAAACTGGGAATTCTAGTTCTTTTTTGGCAAGTTCCTAGTCCATCCAACTTTACTAACTTTCTTCCTTATAAACTGAGCCCTCAGAATCAGTTATGAAGCCTTTAATTTGAACTGGAACAGTTCTTTGTCACACATCTCAATTACACAGAGAAGAAAAAGACCCCAAACCACCCCAGTTTAAAGCAGTGTTACCTTTTACTAATTCAGTAACAGATGGGGAGTTTGGGGAGTTTTTGGTTGGTTTGTGTTGGATTTTTTTCTTCAGTGTGGGGGTTTTTTTGTTGTTGTTTTGTTTGGGGTTTTTTGTTCGATGTTTGTTGGGATTGGGGTTTTTTTTAAGAAACCTGTTGGCTACTGCATCAAGAAGTATCCGAGCCCTCTCATTACTAGGAAACGTTGGTTCTGTAGGTTGCGCATGGGATGTTTAATGTCCTTTAATACAATATGCAGTAGTACTTAGTTCTTGGACAAATTCCACTACCGCTACTGTCTCTTCTATCATTCTTTGCAAAGTGGTTTTCACCCAAGCAAATACTATTTTATCCATGTTTCTTTGAAGTTCTTACATAGTAACCTATCTTAATGACATTCAACTTTCTATTTCTGTCTATCCGGAAGTGATGTAACTTTCTGTACAGCTGGAATCATCATGTTTCTATCATCCTTGAAATAAATTCCTTTCTGATGATTCCAAATGATTCCAAATACATCTCCATTTCCAGATGCATCTACAAATTGCATCTGTAGTTCATGTACTTTTATTTTATTGACTACCTCCTGACACTTCTGCGCAAATACTTTGGTTGTTGCTAACTGTCAGGGCTCTGAGGGCACCAACAGACCCTAATGGCTGTGACTGGTCTCACCTGCCGTGCCCACCTACACCGTGAACGTGTGGACCGTCCGTCCTGGCCTGAGCTGTGTGTAGGTGTACCTGGTTCCTGTCCTGCTTCTCAACTACGGTTTTGATTTCTTGAATTGACTTCAGGCATGACCCTCTTACCTTACTTTTTGCCTGATATTCACTGTACTGTCAGTGGGACCTAGCGCTGTCATCAGTCTGCTTTCAAGCCCTTGGGCTTTTTTCATGCACTCACTGAGGTGATACCTGATATCATATAATATCCCTTAGGTATCCCTCTGCTGTACAGAAGGGAATTCAGCATTTAGAAATTTTTATCAACTCTAGCATTGTTCATTGTCATTTTCTCATCCTTGAATTAAAAGAAAGAACCCACAAAATTATTTCCTTGTACAGAGGCATGGCATGAGATGAAAGTTGAACAGTCAATGACAAGGGGACAGCATATTGGATTCAGCATGGTGGTTATATTAAAAAAATTAATAATTCTTTGAATTGCTCTGTTTCTTTGACAGGTGTCATAGCCCTGGCCTTATCCTGTCCTTACTTGCGTGAAGCATCTTTTAAAAGGTGCTGCGATATAACCGACAGTGGAGTTCTTGCTCTTGCGCTCAACTGCCAGTTCCTACAAATAGTGAACTTGGGCAGCTGTTCAGGCATCATGGATGCATCTCTGCAGGCACTAGGAGAAAACTGCAAATTTCTTCACAGTGTGGACTTTTCATCTACTCGGGTAACTATGGTGGCAATTGGCTAATTGACTTTTGTTTATTTTTGAAGATTGTCGTGATAAAATTGAAAGGGGATCTTTTTAGCTCTACTCTTGACAAGATTTAGGACCGCAGTTCACTTCCAATTTCCTCCTCCTAAGGAAAAGGAAAGATATATTTGCATCTTGGTAACCAGAAAAATACACATTTTGGTATTACAGTGTGTATTGTGGACCAAAGATAACCTTTTGTTAGAATCTACCTAATATCGGAGATTTTTTTTCAGTGTCTTTAGTGCTATTATTTTCTTCAAGTTGTAAAGTAATCCAAAATAATTCATTTAAAGAAAGTAGAATCCTGAACAGATTATTATCTGCTTTCAGTTAGGACAAACTGACCTGAATAATAATTATATAGGCTGTCAAACAATATAAGCCCCTAGCAGAAGTAAACACTCCATAACTAGTTCTAGTTCAAGAGTGAGTGTGCTTTCTGAATGGCTCGTCAGAGTTATATTATGGAGTCAACATGGAAAGAATAACATTTAAAATGTCAGAAGGGGCAGATAAGAGGATTTAACAACAGTTAGTATTAGCATGAGAAAGGGGAAATCAGCTGCAATAGCAGTACTGTAACATGCTCCATAATTACAGTAAGATAATGAAGTGGGGGAAAGGATTTTTTGCAGTAAGTGTAGCATTCAGTTGACTGTGATGGTGAGTGATTATGCTGAAAGTGAGTCAAGCACAGAGCATTTGTAATGAAGTGTCAGATCTGGAAAACACATAGCAGGCTCTTATTTTAGATGCTATTCTCCTTTCAGTTTTTCCAGAAGCAGGGCATCAAAAGTGATTTAATATTTTCTTTGGTAATTATTATGATTTAACTCTGTTTCTTCAAACTTACTTCATTACTTTTTCTTCCCTTGTCTCTCTCTCCCTTTACGTGAAATCGCTAACTTTCACTATATATGTTTTAAATGTGATAAAGCTTCTTGAGTAATTAGACATTTCCACATTTTTTTCCTTTCATATGATGATGCACTAGAATTCTGAATTCAATTTGACTAAAAATAAATGGAAAGACCTTATAGCAGCCTTCCAATATCTGAAGGGGGCCTACGAGAAATCTGGAGAGGAACTTTTTACACGGGCTATCAAATCTCCATCACTTCGCTCGAGTTGCTCTTAGGCTGTTGACCATGTGCCATGGTTTTGGATGTGCCATTTTATACACATTAGGAACCGACAGCGATTACACTCTCCATTCTTTCCCACCTATGGGAGTTATTGGAATTTCTTCATTTACTGCCCTTTGTGTCCTGGTCTGGGTGTCTTCAGGAGCTAAATCTGCTGGAATCTTGATGACCTGCTAAGCTAGGTGCTGACAATACCTGCCATTCTTACAGGCCTTTATGTGCCTCTGTGCTGGGACGTTCCTGTCCCTTCTCCACTCGCATTGGTCTGACCCTTTCTATTACAGTTCTGTACAGTAGACTTGCAATAGAGGGACAGAAGGCAATAAAACAATTTGTGCAATGGGAATAATCAAATCTTTAAACAGAAGCGGAGCTTGTGGTCTCTGAATTCTAGCTGTCACATTTGGCTGAGCCTTAATGTATATATTTGCTGACTAATATTCCTGCCATTTAATGTAAGCGCTATGAAGAAACCTGTGTGATGGATCTGATACCCAATCCGGCTTTTGAAGTGAGGAGGAAGGTTAATGAATTTGTCTCACAAACAAGCAAACAAATAAATTGACCTTTCTTGCCTTTCTAAGGAAAGGAATGTCTTTTGTTTCTGTCCTCCCTCTTGCGGGTAGTCATTACTTCGTGGCTGTCTGTAGCCACTTTGATAAACCTTTTGTCTATGTGTATGACTGCTGTAAGACTGCTTGTTTGAGGGATTTTTGTCTTATGCAACTGGTTTGCTTCAAGATGGGTAAAAGTAAATAGCAGATAAAAGACTGCTATGATTACTTTCTTCTTTTTTTTTTTTTCCCAACCCAAGAAACTTCCTTCAGGAACATCTCCAGCAGGAGAAAACAGGAGAAAAATAGGCCTAGGTAGAGCAGAAGTGCTTTAAACCTTATAAGTTAAAAGCACCATGCTCTGACCATAATAGCGTACCCACTGTTAAATGAGACAAGGAATCTGGAAAAATAGCAGTTACACTGTTAGAAATATCCCAGTAGGAAACCGCGCTGGATCACATGGCAACAAAATGCAACAGTGTTTAGTAGACTGAAAAAAACATACTTTGATAACTTTCTCTACATGCTTAGTTGGGAAGAAAATACTGCAATGTTAAGTGTATTCAGTGACTGCAGGGAGTGAATAAATTAATATAATTTTTTTCCCCTACAAATAGCTGTGTTTTAAAAAATATTAGCTCAATCCATTGTGTTAATAACAGCATGTTTTTTTCTCTAGGTAACAGATGATGGCGTTGTAGCACTAGTGAGTGGAACGTGTTCAAAGCATTTAAAGGTAACTTACTTAACCTAATACCAAGGAAACAAACAAAAGCAAATAGCTGCATTTTTTAGTTGTCATTATTATCAGTATTACTTCTGAATGATGTTTTTTATTGACTGACTTTGCCTTCATTTGTGTACACACTTGCCTTGATTTTCGTTATGAACTGGGTATTTTCTGTCTCTCCGTAGCAGTCCCCCAGCCCAGCTTTTTGAGAACCTCAGTCTTTTCAAAATGAGTTTTCCTCTGCTGGATGTAGTATGGTTATTTTAATTTACGTTGTTTTAGAGAGCTATATAATAAATGCAAACGAATGCTTAATGTTTTCCACTGATGTCTTTGGAGTTATTTCTTGATTCTTTTGAACCCTGAGGCAGACTTTGTAATGGGGATAGTTTCATGGATTTAAGAAATCAGGTAGCACCTCTGCAGAGGTAAATCTCTAACTCACAAAAGCAACTTCATGTGAAAATGAAGTTGCCTTTGCATAAAGGTTCTGTAGGCACTGAAACAGTGTTAAATGATGGACAAGAGGCATCCCATACCTCTTTCCATACGTGATCTTCTGCTTTTCTTTATAGTACGTTTCTTATCTGTGTGTATGTTTTTGCTTTTGTAAAGGCTGGTTCTGAAGCCAAGCTATTTATCTAGAAACTAAGAGGGGAAACAAATCATACTTTTGCCAGGTTATAGTGTTTAATAAAAAAAACCCCCTCTAAACAAAATACCAGATCTGGGTCAACTGACAGTATTAATAGCCTGGAAAAAGTAGAACTGTTACTGTTTTGTTTGGAGGGTGAACAGTGATTTTGCTTTTTTCCAGCTGATTTTGTCTATTTTGGACAATCTTTTTAGTCTTGATAAGTCTTGTGGTACAAGATGACATTATTATTTTTCAGACTCCCATAGCAATGGGAGATCTTTTTTTTTATTTTATATATATATATACAAGAAGTGACTTGAAAATATCTTTGTCTTTTAGCTGGTTACACCTTTAGCTGTAGGAAAACATTGATTCCAGATTTTCTGAACATCCCCGAGACTCTGTGGATAGTTTTCGTAAGACACCTCTGGTATCCAGCCTACAAATGTAAACCAATGTGTATCACTGTGATTTGGATTAGGTTATTTGGACTAGGTCACTCTCAAAAGTCTTCAGTACATATGTTTTAAAACACAAGTTTGTAATAAGTAAATACTGGAGTAAGTTTTCCTAAGTTTATTACAATAAGTTTTGGGTTGTCTATTGAGTTGGAGTGGGGTTCTATAAAGTTCCTAGGGGGTTCCTGGAGGGTTTTGAACTATTTTCCAGTAACGTTGATATAATTACTCTGTAAGTGTTGTCTTCCCTCTTATAACAGTGTTATTACTGTCCACAGTATGCTGAGAATTATATTCTTACGTGTAAGCCCTTCAAACCATAGAAACGCAGTTCCATTTATTTTTTTAGTAAGAATTTCCAGCTTACAAAATGTGGCCTTTGGTGTTTCCTGGTCACATTGCTGTAGCTGCTATTTCTTTGAAAGTGCACAGGCTTTCTCTTGTGTGTGCTGCGGATGGATGCCTATGGAAGCTGTACTAGATCAGGAAGAACAATTTAGGTAGCTTACATAAGACCTGTTTCATCTATAAGTGTTCAATAAAGTAAGGTTGACGTGGTGGGCTTTGAGTTCAGAAGAACTGATGGAAAATTTAATTCATGCCAGACTGAATAGTAGTATGGATTTTGCTTATTTGCTTTCCTGCGCTCAGTACTTGTTTCCGCTTTCTTAAAAGCCATCTATTTAAGTGCTTTTGCATTTTGTTTTTGGGGTGGGTTGTGGGAAGGGGGAGCAGGGGGCATTCTGTGCAGTTTTAGTAAGGCAAAAATTAATGGTTTTGTGTGGAATTACAATTTTAAAAACAGAAGTTTTGTTCTATCAGCATAAACAGCTAGAACGGTTTAGGTGTCTTGGTTTACAAGCAGTAAGAAAAAGAAATTTAGTAGAGAATACGGAATTATTTGCTACAATCTCTTCTTCAGTGTAACTCTTTTCCTTGTCTGTGTCACAATCCTCATACCTCTGTTTCATATCATCAAAGCGCAAATCTATAGACAGTGATCTGCTGAGCAGCCTGGTCTAGTGGGAGTTGTCCCTGCCCGTGGCAGGGGGCTTGGAACCAGATGAGCTTTAAGGTGCCTTCCAACCCAAATCATTCTATGATTCTATGTCAGGTAGATGGTGAAAAAAGTAAGGTCTTAAAATTCTCAAACTGTAACGAGCAGGCAGATTTATTAATCTTCGTACTTCATTCAGAGGCTTTCAGATTCTGTGTTTCGCACACTTATTAAAATGAACTAAAACTATACATATATCAGCTTTTGTATATCTTGCTTCTCTGAATACAGTTCTTGTTTTCTGTGTCATCATTCTGTACAAAGTTGCATCTGTTACAAAAGATGCCTTTCATTTCTGTGCTTTCAAGATCCTTGGAGTTTATCATTGGGAAAAACACTCTTTCGCAATAAAACAATGTGGGTTTCTTATTTTTACCTCAGGATCCCTCCAGTATAGTTTCCCACATCCTATTTTCATTAGATTTTATAGTCTCTTTTCTGCATTTCTTCTTGTATGTTATATTTATTGATATATAATGTAGCTTACAGGGGGAAAAAGTTGGTAATAATCTGATAATTTATTCAGAATTTATTCTTTCTCTAGCACATGCAACAGGTACTAGTTATACAAATGCAGAGAAATGAAGAACAGAGCAGGTTTTAGTCAAGTCTTGGAAGATGTTCTTAGACTTCTTTTAGGAGCTATGTAGATAGATAGATAGATAGATACATACATACATACATACATACATGCATACATACTAGGAACTTCAGCAGAGACTCCTGAATCCTCCCTGCTTTGGGAAGCCCCAGAATCCAGTTTGGGTTCTGTTCTCCTGGAAAACAAATTGCTAGAAGAATGAGTGTCATACGGGGACGCGACATGGGACTGTCTGATGGGACTCAAACGCCACAGAATCTCATTGAAGAGTTTTCTCAGTTGCCTTGAATGATATATGTGTTTTGGGAAAACTCAGGTTTATGTTGTTAGTTTTGACTTTTCATAGAAAAGCTGTCTAAAATTCTTCCTGAGGGTATTTTCCTAGTCTGTACAGCACCACATATGGGGTCAATACACAGAGGAGGAGTAGGCCATGATTTCTTTTGGGTGCGGATCTCTGCAAATGGTTGGGCAAAGGAAAGCTCTACCTCCAAAACTATGGGTGCTCTGACATACTTTTGTTGCTACTATTTTCGTATCAGGAGATCCACATGGAACGCTGTGTGAATCTGACGGATGTCGCTGTGGAAGCAGTCCTTACTTGTTGTCCGAAGATACACATTTTTCTGTTCCATGGGTGCCCACTGGTGACAGGTAGGTCAAATCGTGCAGGGAGTAAGAAGGGTAATTATTTCTTGATAGTATCTTCTTCCTCTCTGGAAAAGCACACTATACATCGTAAATAATCCCAAACAAATAATAACTTATTAGATGTAATAATAATCATATGCTGAGATTTTTGCAAGATGAGAGTTTTGCTTTGAAATATGGCAACCTTCAGAGAGGGATTTTTTTTGTCGTTTTGGAGTTTGGATTTTTGTTCTTTCCTTCCCCCCCCCCCAACATGCCGATGAAGACCCAAAGTTGATGATAAGACTTCATAAAAAATATGTTAGCATCTTAAACCCCTACTGTATTCCAAAAGTATGGAACAGCATCCATTCAAGAAACAGTGGAATGGAGTAGGACAGGTCAGCCTGAAAAAACCCCGAACTTAGAGAGGTTATGATCTACGTTGGGTTTTTTTAAGTTCAGTTGGTTGGTGATGCTTTACGGTTATGTCATCAGAGAAAGAACTGAGTGGTTTTGAATTACTACGATGTATCTGAAATGTGATACTGTAATAGCAAGATAAGCATAAATGCAGATATATAATTGAATTATTTTGCTGTTTACCTAATTTCTAAACACCACCTCTATATATTCTGAATGAATAACAAGAAATTCCTTGGTTCTTTTGCAGATCGTTCCCGAGATGTTTTAGAGCAGCTAATCATATCAAACAAAATCAAACAAGTAACGTGGACTGTTTACTGATTGTTTATCATGTACATGTGAGTGTAAAGTTTACAGATGGGAGAGCTCTTTCAGAAAACCAGTTCCTGGGCAAAATAGCTGGTGACCTTTGTACCACCAGATTGCTTCCCTCCTTGTTCCCACCAGAGGTCTCCATCGCCATTCCAGTCCTTGCCTGTGAGTTTGCTTCCCCCTTGTCTCTACTTAGAGCCCTGTCTGTCTTTCCATTGCTGATCTTGCTTCATTAAGAGGAAAGTTAAACTATAATTAATATTACACTATCATCTCTCACCCTCCTCTTGAAGTATCAAATTTGGCAACTACATACCATCGTTTAGCATCTTGGCTACATATACAAACCCAGTTTCAGTAGGTCCCTGTTCTGAGTTTGTGGTCCGAGAGGGTAGCTGCAACTATAAGTACTGAGCCCAAACATAGTATTAATACTTACGCCAAAGTGTCGGGGACTTTAATCTGACAAAAGTCAGCAGACAGAGCTGGTGAATGGAGGTAGCATTAACGGCAATGCCAAGTGTATTTTCAGTAGTAACAGTCTCCTTTCACCATGTACTTTTGCTAGGTCCAGGGAAAAAACCATAGGTACTTTTCTTTTCATGTTACTGATGGTACAGGTTTCTGGCTTTATTAACCTTCAGATACTTACTGGATTTTTACACATTCAGAAGTACAGTCTGTGAATATGTAAACATAAAATTGTTTTGAAATTATTGTGACAACAAGTTTCAGAATAGTAGTTATGACCAATAAAAGAATCTTGTATATGGGAAAATACTTACTTGCTCTGGCTTTTGCCAGTATTCCTGCATGAAAATCCTTTTAGGGAACAAAACGTGGTCCTCATAAGCGTAGCTGTGAGTGAAATAGGACCAAACTTAATGTTTGAGTACATGAATCTCAGGATGGTGGAGTTCAGGAGAGCGTGTGTTCTGCTATATACAGTTTATAATATCTCCAGTGGCCTGCAGAAGTTGAATATATAACCATTTATATATTATTCAATTGTGGTCATATTGAAAAAAATACTTAGAAGCGTAGAATGAGTTCATTACCTGATAAAGCAGTGGTCTCATCACAGTTATGTCATGTTCACGGGCTTTGTTGAAATAGCGTGATTTCTAGAGAGACTTTTATGAATTCTACATTAAACTTTTATAAATTCTACATTAAACTTTTATAAATGCCAGCAATTTTAGCATTCTACAGGGCAGGTAGCACACTATGTTGATACTCTGCATCTGGAAGTAGTAGGGTTTGGCTAGGGAGGTCTTACATGGATCTGATGACACTTAGAAACTCACAAGTTTAGGCAACCATAAGGAACGCAGACTGTATTAATGGTGGAAAATTTTTCCTTCTATCCTGTTTGAGCCTGTTTTGTTTCAGCTTGCCCCTTTGTTGCTGGAAGAGCCTGGCTGTCATCCTGACAACCTCCTCGTAGGCATGGGCAAGTTGCTCATAGATCCAGCCTGGTTCCCTCAGTCTGTTATTGTAAGACATGTTACTGTAACGTAGTGTGGTGGTGGTGGCCAGACTGTCATCCCAAATGCTACACCCAGAAAGAAAATTGTAAATGGAGATAATGTAAAGGAGCTAAAGGTGGAAGACCACCGAAGTCTGTAACAGCAAAGGACATGTTAAAAAAATTTCTCTGTGGGACAGTGCTACTGCTAACCTCACTGGAAAAGCTGTGCTTTTCCCCCTTGCTAATGTAACCTTGGATTTGTCATCTTGAAGGCAGATGCGGCTTTCACTGTGTCCTTAAACGTGCATGTAGACTTACTGCGTTCTCCTATAGCCTCTTCTAAATGTGTGACTTAATGGTACATCCTCACCTTGTGCTTAAAAATCTGTGCGACACGGCAATGAATTAACACTGTATTTTTAGGTTTGAAAGCTTAATGCTGGTCAGGTTAAGTCCTTCACTGCCGGAGCTTGACTCAGCTTTCTTCTGGGTTTGTTACCGGCATACCTCTACTGGAATATTTTTTGATTCAGGTTGCCACAGTCATTTTTCACAAATGTTTACAAGCGTTGGGTGAAGTGGGAGAAGAACATCATGTATGCACTTACCACTTCATATTCTGTATTGTTTGGATATTGTTATTGTTGTAAATTGTTGGGTGAGCACTGCAGAATATTCACATGTTGTTCTGAAAATTAAAGTTTGTGAGTCTTCTGTTGGGATAGTTCTGAAAACTTGTTAAATTATAATTTATGACCATGTACATCTGAATGTGCTCCTAAACATCCTACTTCATAAACACTATGGTTTTCTGAGTGAGTCTCAAACAGTTTTTCACATTTATATGCTTCTTACCACATCAGCTCATATTTGGATAGTTGGAGGTGCATTGTGTTCCATTCTGCAGGTATTGGTTTCCTATGACTGCTTGTTCAATAGTTAACTGCTACAGGTGACAGTTCCTGCAAGACTGCTCTGAAAACATTGATTTCTTCTTCAAATGGCTGCATTTACAGCCTCTCACCTGTGGATCAGATTTTCTTCTTTTCATTGCAGAGGGTTCTTCAGTGACAGACATAGCTGAGAATTACTCTGGAGCCTGTTGTCCGGCAAGTTCTCCTCAAGAGAAGAGAAAAATAATTATATCTGACTTTCATTCCCTGTTTTTACTTAGTTACCTTCTGTTCAGAAACATGGAAAGAAAGATTTCTTCCTCGTTCAGTAGCTTCCCATGATGACAGATTGCCTTTTTTACCCCTGCAAAGTTAGGGAACATAAATCATTCGACGCTACTCTCTAGGGAATAAATTTACCTTATAGCTATTACTATTTAGTCACTTTCCACTTACTGAAAACTTTTACTTTGGGTAGTGTTCAAAAAGCATAACTTAGATTTGTGTGCAGCTCCTGAATAATCAGTCTGGCAGCTTGAAGGAAGAGTACATTTTTATTATAGAGGGAAAGGGGGAGATTCAAATTAATTAGTTTGACATTCAGAAGAGATACCCAGAAAAAGAGCAAGGCACTTTAAGTTGAGCATAGTATAAGCTAACAATCTAGCGGAGAGTTTTATGACCAACAGCAATAATTTTCTCTGTAAATAAGCTGCAAAATCTGTGACAGCAGCACAATCATCTTTCAGGCACCACCTTCTCCCCACAGCAGTATGCTGGATGTCCAGAACATTTCACAATGGTGTCAGAGAGCAAGATGTGAATATATATGAAACATGAAGCATGCAAACTCTTACATGTATCTTGTCTTTGGATTTGCACTTCAGTGCAGCCCCTTTGAATACAGTTTGCATGTAGTTTTTACGTCAAATGGAGCAAAAGCCTTGGTGAGTGTGACTGAAATCAGTACAGTGAAGGTACAGTAATCTACTTTGCATCAACAGATATGTTCCATGTTTAATTCCCATTTTCATTTTACATACTTGGGGGGAAAAAAGCCAATCCAGTGAGACAAAATTCATTAGAAAGCCAGCTTCAACAGTTTTCTGAGCTATTTGAGGGCTGATAACTCCAGACGATACTTGATGTTAATCCATTGTTTTCTTTTCTAGTATACTCGGGAAGTGAGTATTCTATAACTTTGTGCAATTGACTGTGAATTCTGTGGCTTAAAAACTGATGCCTGCCAGGGTCACCAATCAGCACTTCAGTTTGATGCATCCTGATGCATTTCCTCAGCCAACGATGCAGACCATCAGCGAGTTGTTCATCATAAAACATATCTCCTAGAACAATGAGGTCCCAGTTGCCAGCCTCTGAATTAATGATGTTCTTAATGGTGATGGGGAAGGGATTCAGGTGGTTCAGTTCACAGTTCAAGAGCATTGCCATTCCTGCAACTGAAGAAAAGTCAAAGTAAAATGAAAGTTACCTTTTAGGATTCTGCCATTCAGCCCCGTTGCAAATTTCCTCGACACATTTTTCAATTGCACCTTTTAAATATTTTTGTTTCTCTTACCTAGGCACTTTCACAGTTTTCATTATAGGTCAAAATCGGGCATAAAGTGACAGAATTTTATCTTCATTGCACCATGACACAGGGAAAAACTATTCCTGAATAAATACTAATGGAAACCGATCACAGAATCAAACCAGAATATCCAACTGCCTTAGTCTATGGATATACTTCCACCCTAACCAATGAGTAATTAAATCATGAATAAACTGAATTATTAAGTCAGTTATGGGAAAACAAAGTTTGGGGAAAAAGGCAAAATGTCAATCCCAACATATGAAAGTGCAGGAAAATGCTATGGTCCTACAGAGAAGACAACTTGCTGCCTGTGCTTGTAGTTCTCTTCCAAACCAGTTGTGATGGTGTATAGACAACACTTGATAGAAACTTCGCTGTTTGTTCATGCTATGGAGTTACACTGAATGCAAGAGAGGCTGGTACAACCCAACTTCTGCTACTGGCAAAATCCACTCATCTTTTTAGCATTCTTAGAACTCTGTATGGAACCTGAATTTCTCCCAAATGGAGCAAAGAAAAGTCTGTGTTAAACGTGCTTTAAAAATCGATGAATATCTTTACACAGAGATGAAAAACAAAGGCCTTACTAGGGTCGATGTCGTTAGCAAGGACTTGTGATGCACCACTCATCACAGCAGCTATTGCTGTTGCTCCACATCCACTTCCGAGATCCAAAACTGATCGTCCTTTAACAACACGTGGATTATCTAAAATATACCTGAAAAGAAAAACTGTTAAATCAATGAACAAGACTGTGCAAATTTCTCAGTTTTGCATGACATTGCATAAAAGTTCTTGCAATGAAGCGTGGTATCTTAAAAACACCACATCACATGTGCAGTTGGTACTTAGCTCCTTAGCTGTTTCTGCTGATATAAAAATCAAGAACCATCGACTTTCTCTCTTACTTTTCTCCCACCCCCCAAACAAAAATCCAGCGAAGTAAGCAACATTTTATTTCCATCAGGTCCTTCTCGGACAGGTGAGCTTATCTAATAGATGGCCACAAACTGCAAGGTGACTGAAATACTTGGCATCAGAAACAGGAAAGTAAGGATTTGTGGAAATCAAAAGCAATCTGCAGAAACATGAAGATGTATTCACAGTGAATATTGTGCCCATAAAAAGACAAGGTCTGCCTGTTGCCCTAAAATACTGCTTACACAACTGCTTGGAAGAAGAATAATTTCGCCTCTTTCTTTTCCTGAGCCATGCAGACACAGACGCAAATTCTTCTGATCTGCTCAATGTTGTTCCTGAGTAGCAACAAGAAAATGAGATTAGAGCAGCGGTGAGCAGAGAGAGTATCTTAAACTAGTTGTTGACACCTTCCATGAGGATTTGGCAAGCAAAAACCTCTAGGCTGGACATGGAGAAGAACTTGATGGAAGGCAAGCAGCAGCTATTGTTACACAGTACAAATCATATAGCCGTTACTGAGGGTTCAGAACTTCGATCTTCTGCAAGGGGGAAAGCCCTAAGTGACAGGAGGAAGAGCCCTAAGTGACAGGGGGAAGAGCCCTAAGTGACATAAATTACTGCAAGTTGCCATAAATTTACTACCAATTGCTGTAACTGCTGTTAAGTAGAAACAGTAACGGATTCTACATTTGGGTTGTCTTCTGGCGTGGAGGGCGATGGCTGACTCTTCACGCAGGGCTACTGGTAAGTACAGCTTTTGCAGGTGCGTTGCAGAGAAACATAGTGGAAAACATTTTAGATGGTGTAAATGGCAAATGGATGGATGGAAATGTCTGGGCCTAGAAGCACCAGTAGGAATGGCAGAAGGAGGCCTAATAAGAGTGTCAGGTGCTGATGGCACCTGTATCCCAGCACATCTGCACACGGATTCCTAGGAGCCCAGACTGGAAGAACAAAAGACAACCTACCCTCAAACCAAACAGCTCAAGCCATTAAGAGGCCACAGTGGAAAGGTCAAGACCAGGACTGAAAATACAGAATACCCAGATCAGGAACCGAGAAGACATGAGGAGGACCTGAAGTCCCATGCCTCGTCCTACATGGGAACCTACCAGACAGCATGGGCATGCACAGCTTGGTGCTTTTAAGTATGTGGTCATGAATCCAATGAGTGAAACTGGCTCAGCATTAATGAAGATCACCTTCTCCTCCGAGGTCTGGCACCCAGCTTTGTCACATTGTTTCCACAATGTTGCAGCATTATTTGGTACTTCTAAGATCCACAGATGCTCTTTTTCTGAGGGCACCCAGGCAGGACCTTTGTGCAGAGGCTCAGCAGCTCAGCTGTTTGGCAGCATTCCCCCTGAGACCATCACTTCTCTGAGGACAGCCCATAGTTTACCAATGGGCACAGGGCAGGGGTGGGACTTCCATGGAAAGTGCTCCATTTCCCCTTTGTAGGGGCTATGCTTGGATTTGGAATGACTTTCCAGCAGTAGGTTGTGTAGAGCGTGATGTGGCCTAATGCTGCAAGTGCCTTGTTTCCAGCGGAGTGCTTCTCAAGGTGCTGCTAATGGTTGTGGTGTCTTAGGACAGCTGGAACCAACTGTATTCCCTGGCACACGCGCGGTGCGTCAGGCTGCTGTGGGACACCGCTGTCGGCCATGCTGGGTTAACAAGGTACCTTGGGTTAGTGAGGTACCTTGGGTTACACCAAGAGGAACAGGAAACGTCTGATGCTGTGGCAATGCCAACTGTGAAATGAGCACAGTTATGGAATGTTCCCTTTTTCTTCTTACTTTTCCAGATTACGTAGCTAATTTCTGACATTCCCAGAACATCAGACATGTGCATAAACAGTAAGTCAATAAAGCGCTGAAATGCCAGATAATTATTATTGCTACCCAAACATCTGGGCATATGGATCATACGATAACAAAATGTAGAGATTGCCTTACCTAATTTAATTAAGCAATGTTTAGGAGCACTCTAGCTCACCTACATGGCAGGCTAATCAACTCGCAATTTAACTGTAAGGCTTATCTTTTTACTGGTCAAAAACACCTTCCTATTTATGGTATCTTAGAGAAAAAACAGCAAAGCCCCAATTCAGATCCTTCCCTTTCATCTATGTGGGGAATGTTTGACAACTTGTTCTTTGCTATAACGATTATGAACTTTTTCTGCTGTTCAGAGTGAGAGATTTGATTTTACAGAATAAAAGAACCCGAACTAGTTCCTGGGAATCGGGGATATTAAAGACATTTTAACAGTAAGTGGCCAAAATCAAAATGTGGCTTGTGACATGACTAAAAGACAGCCACGGGAAGGTTTAGCAATAAGGCTGCTGAAATCCTAAATGAGGAGAGTGATTCAGGCCAACCACCACTGCAAGTGCATCAGCATAAACCTGCTTTTCTCAACAGACCAGACACACATCCACACTCCCGTCTGTCTCCTCCCAAAAACACCCAAACCACGTGTTATGACAAAATACCAATCCTCCTGCTTGGAGTGACAATGACTGATAGAGTTAAACACCTCACTAGGTTTTTTCATGGCAACTGTGCAGCCCATCCACAGATCCAAACTCGGTCCTGTTGTCAACACATGCATCGCCACTGAAGAAACCGATTTCAACTTAAGAGCCGTAAGTTATTCTATATGCAGCAGGCGCTGAAATGTCACTGCCAACCAGCAGAGATTGTGTCTCTCCTGTATAAGCAGAGAGGAGGGTGGATAATACGCTCACACACAAGGCAAATACACCTCTCTAGGAATCACTACAGGCAGAGCCAGGTCTGACATCCTGGCCCACAGCAGACTGAACTTAGCAACTGTGGTGATGCATGCTGCGTACCTGGAGAGGGCTTGGCCTCCTGGCCAGTAAATTGCCCAGAACGGGTCCCCGTAAGGCCACAGGTCGGGTTTTTCCCTCCAGAACCTGCAGCGAGGGGTGAGGAGGCGCAGTCGTATCTCAGGCGTGAGGTGCCCGCTGCTGGTGACCTCCGTGTTCTCCTCCAAAAACGCTCTCACCTCGGGGTCCAGAGACTCGCCAGCACTCCAATGGCAGCAGCGCTTCCAACATGGAGAGGGGACTCCCCTCCTCCTCCTCCAAGCCTTGGCAAAGGTGTTCTGCCCACCCAAGAGGAGGAGCCGCTTCCAGCCACGAAAGGCCATGTCTCCCCAGGGATAGACCCTCCCTGGGAGAGCTTGGAGCACAGCTTATCTTATGAGCACAGCAAGTGATGAGGCAGAAGGCTTGAAATAAACTCACAGGATCTTTTACATAGCGATGGTTGGCAATTCCTGAAAGGAGAACAATGCTATGTAAGTGATGTTTCTTCAGTGACTTTAAGGCCACGCACCATGAGGGCTTTAGGAAGAGGAGGTCGACGTGCTGTTGTGTGACCACGAATGTGTGCCTTGCCCCTGCCCGAAGAAGCCTTTGAAGTCTGAAATAAGTGGTATTTAAGGAAGAACCTATCAAGAGACCTATTTAGAAGAGTGCTGTAAACATATCTAGTGAGAAGCAGCCAGTTAGCGGGACAGCTGATAAAGCTAAAAATTAAATGTGCAGCCTCTTAACATCTCCCTCCCCCTGCCTTGAAGATGGACACACAGCAAGCTCCTCCCGTTGAAGGTTCTTCTATTGAATCTTAAGATGTTGCAGCAGGGCTCTGGCATTGCAGGGCCTATGGGCATGGCAAAGGTTATCAGTATGTTGCTTGAGAGACACCATTAATTAAAAGTTTTGTAATGGTGATGAAACTTTTATATGAAAGCATCTTTTTAAGTGAAGTCATTAAAGGATCTTCTCAAAAGACTTTTCTTTTTCTCCCTCAGATTTATCAGACTGCCAGCTCCAGAAAAAAAAAAAAACTGCACCCCAAGAACTGATCTTAATCAGAATACTCCCAATTTGTTGCATTTCAGTCTGTATTTTAAAGGACGGGTAAGTCTTATGGTGCAAGTCTCAGGTGGATGCTCTCACTGTAGCCCACTATCTGAGAAATTATATAAACATAGGATCATAGAATTGCTTTGGTTGGAAGAGACCAATCTAGATCATCCAGTCCAACCATTAACCTAGCACTGCCAAGTTACCACTAAACCACGTCCCTCAGCACCACGTCTACCCGTCTTTCAAGTACCTCCAGGGATGGCAATTCCACCACTTCCCTGGGCAGCCTGTTCCAATGCTTGACAACCCTTTTGGTGAAGAGATTTTTCCTAATACCCAATCTAAACCACCTCTGGCACAACTTGAGGCCATTTCCTCTTGTCCTATCACTTGTTACTTGGGGAAAAGAGTCTAACACCCACCTGGCTACAACCTCCTTTCAGGTAGTTGTAAAGAACAGCAAGGTCTCCCCTCAGCTTCCTTTTCTCCTGACGAAACAACCCCTGTTCTTCTGCCGCTCCTCATAAGGCTTCTTCTCTAGAGCCCTCACCAGTTTTGTTGCCCTTCTCTGAACACACTCCAGTACCTCAATGATGTCCCTCACTCCAAACTGTCTGAAGAGAGAGAAACTGAATCCAACACATTAAAAAAAAAAATCAAGTTTTTAAAAGGTGAGACATTCAGACTAGATGAGCTCACACTCAAAGGCCTTCTGACACCACTCAAGGCTGGTTTTCAGGTCACAAGCAGTGAGGAAAAGGGGAATAGAGGATTGATACCTGAGAGTTCAGACTCATTTAAGAATCGGGAGAATGGAGAACGGAGGGCCACAGCACTCAGCTGAGAGGCGAATGAAGAACAGTCTCTCAGCACTTCCTCACCATCACCATCCTCCCCTCATCCACTATCCTTTGCAAAGCCTATGTCTTTCTTACGGTGATCCTGCAGGTATCCTTACCAGGCAGCGGCCTGAAGAAAGAGTAGCTGTTTTCCTGCCTTCCTGCTCAGATCTCCCCTTTCACCCCTCCTTTACTATTTCTGAATCTTTTTTCCATCCTCATCGTGCTCTCCAATTTCTTTTCAGTAACTCGGATTTAGTTGCGCCAGGGCACCACTTTTGAACCTCCCCGTAAGCTGATGACCAGAGAAGCATTTAAGGCCTGTGCTTCCACAACAGCAAGACTGCAAGTGAGAACAGACACAAGAGAAACTGCGCACTCTATTTTGCGATTGTTTTTCCTTCTTCCGCAGTGGTTTTCATGAAAAAGCTGACTGACGCGTGAAGAAAATCAACCTCAGCCCACCCCTGCCAAGTTTTCATACCAGAAGAATTGTGGCCAGCTTTGCCATCTAGAGCTGTGCTGGTTATCCTTTAAAAAAAAAAAAAAAAGCCAAACTAGACAACGGGAAAAGAAGAATAATATGCTAATAAAATGAAGTCTTAACACTTCGTATTTCATGACTTCAGTTTTTCTTTATTTGCCTGTATCTTTAGTAAAAGCTCCTATGTGTTTAGTGGCATTTTTGTGGTGTGCTGGCCTCTGCTTTAGGTGCTGGGTTCAGTTGGATGGTTTACTAAAACCTTTAGCTGTGAACTTCCCTCCCGTAACACTTCGCTGTTTAGGCTGATAGTCCAGTTAAGCCTTTGCTTAAATCACTGGCGCAAGGCTTTGTATTTTTATTACAAATAAAGACCTGCAACTGAACATTTTGCTTTTTTCCACATTGGAGAATGCCATTCAGGAGAGTCCGTGTAACTAATGAACATAATTAACCAATGCCTGCCTTCTTGAAGGCAGAGCTACACAATCCCCATCTGCCTAAGGGGAGCATGAAGTTAACCGAAATCAATCAGAGATATAAATGTTGTCAGCTAACGCTGGATGCTGCTTTTCCCCCACGAATTGCTGCAGATTAGCAGGGCTGAGATTCGGTAGCACGTATTTTGCACTGCGTGTCACGATGGCTACTCTTTTTAAATTAATCGTCAGGAAGGAAATATCTGCCAAAAGCTGTGCGCTCAAAATGCCAGACTGAGCCGAAGCATTTCCCGCAGGATGGCGCCGGGATAGATACCCTTGCCTTTGACACTCCGGGCCTTCCCGTCTCATTGGGAATAAAAATCAGTGGGGGAGTAGAACTTGGAGACAAACCCAAGCAAAACCCACTAAAGAAATAAGAAATAATAATAGTAGTAATAACAATAATAATACAAAAAATTAAAATAATAAAACCCCTGTGCAATTTAAGCTTTTTTTTTTTTTTTTTCAAAGCAGCAGGTGCCTTTGAAAGCATAACCGCACCGAGCCCATGTTTCCCATCGGAGGAAGCCAGACCGGACCAAGGCCAGGGCTGCCGCCGGAGGGAGGGAGGGAGGGAGGGAAGGAGGGGAAGAGGGAAGGAGGGAGGGAGGAGGGCGGCAAACGGCCCGCTGTCACCCAGCCCCGCGGCCGCCAGCGACCCGCCCGCACCCGGGGCCGCTGCAGCGGGACAGTGGCCGCTTCCATCCGGGCGCCCCCCGCTTTGTCATCCCGGCCCGGGAACCCCGCTGCACAGCGACACCCACCCTCCGGCCGGAGGGGCACAGGCAGACGCGCCGGGCAAGGGCAGGGGGAAGGCCGCCACCGGGACCGACAGGGCCGGGGTCACCGCCATCGCCTGGGCCGCTCCGGCTGCCGGGCCCGGGGCCGGCCCACACCTACCTGCTGCTCCCGGCCGCAGCTTCCCTCCGCCCCGCTCCGCCCCGCCCCGCCCCGCTCCCCCCGGCTCGGCGGGGGCCGGGCCGGGCTCCCCGCCTGCCCTTAAAGGAGCCAGCGGCCTCGGGCCCGGCAGCTTCGCTCCCGGGATTCCCGGCTGGCGCTCGGGTGATTCCCACACCGCAGGGCGGGGGGAAGCGGCCTGGGCCTCCCCCCCGCCTCAGTCCAGAGCCCTGAAGGGGGTCACGCGTGTGCTCCGGGCCTGCTTCTTCTAAACCACTCCTTTAAAAAAAGGCTTGCGTCAGTGCAAACTGGCTCTGCATTTTAAAATGGTAATTAAAACATCTAGATGGGGGAAAGGAGTGATAACACGTATGCAGATTTGACAGCAGTGAAAAGGAGATGGGTCTTTCCTTCCTCCGCACGTCAGATCCGGGCTGCTGTCAAACGCGGGGTGGCATCACCAAGGTGTCCCCATCCCTTTGTAATGGCGACCGCTACTGAAGGTCCCCACCACCGACGGCCCAGCCAGCCCCGGCTCCAGCACCCAGCACGTCCCCCCGGGCCAGCTGCACCTCTCTGTTCCTCTCTGCGTCTTTCTCCTCCCCGTGCCCCGTCTGTCCCGTTAGCACTGCTGCTGCCCTAGAGCTCCCTTCGCTTCCCTCCTCCCCGAACCTTCTCCAGAGTGGGCAGGAGGGGTCTTCCCTGGGCTGCTGTTGTCACTCAGGAGGGCACAGCTCTGCGGTAGGCAAGCGCCTGCCAGCCTACAACGTGGTGTGTCCTCTGAGGCCACAAAGTGCATTTTCACCTGGCAGCCCACCGGGACTCGCCGATGGCTGGGCAAGGAACTAAACCATCGTGCATCTCCCCCCTTCCCTGCCACTGTCCTCCACAGAGGGACCCCCCAGACAACCAGCCCAGGCCGGGGCTGGAGGTGGTTCTGTGTTCCCAGCTGGTTGATCCGCTGCTGCGACCCCATGGCCGTCCCTCCCGCAGGGGCTGGTTTTGCAGCGTTGATGAGCCGGCTTCAGCCAAGGGAGGCTGGAGAGACCCCTGCTGCCCTCCAAAATCTCCTGCCAGCTGTCTGCCCCACCTCCAGTCCCGTCTTCCAAGACTTAGGGAACACAAGGAGCTTCTGACGGCAACAGTGAAAAACGTTTTATCTTCACTATGGGACAAAGTGTCCCAAATTTCACATCTTCTGTTTTGACAAGGTGTCATTCGTTGCCTGAGGTGACAATGATAAGCCTTGCAGCAGTTAGGGTGCCAGGTTTTTAGAAATAAAGCTGGTGATTACAAAGGCTAAGCCTGGATCTGCCCAAATCTCTGAGGTTATGGGGACATCTAGTGATCTGCTGTCTTAGTACAATTAAAATGGGCTCTCCAGGGCGTGAAAGCTGCTTCTAAAGCAGGACCTTTTCTTTAAACGTGGGTGATCCCCAGTTTCCCAAGAGAAGACGGCCTCTCCATGCTGGGCTGCAGAGAGGCCAGGAGGGAGGCAGTGCACTGGGAGCTGGCCAGGACCCAGAAAGAAGCTGGTGTCCACCTGACACTTGAAGGACTCCGTGTCCACAGACATGTTAAACTATAGTAATACCAGCATGCCTTTTACTCTTGTCTGTAGATAACTGTAATGTAGGTCTCACCCTCAGTCTTTTTAGAAATTATTCCAGAAACTGATATAAAGATGTGGACCTTTGTGGTTGAGGCTCAGAAAGGATGTTATTTCTTGGGGCTCCGGATGGATGTTATTTCTTGGGGCCCTTAGGGGAACCATGAAGTTTCAAAGGTCTTGCATCTTTCAGCAGCTCTTGCTGGTCCTCTCCAAGGAGGAAGACATTGAAAACACTCATAATACCCAAAACTGTGCATAAAATGTGCAACTCAGGACAAGGGTCTTTGTGCCATCTAGATGCTCACCACCATGCTAGAAATAAAGAACTCGTTAATGTAACGGGAAAATCGTTATCAGCATCAGCTCAGGATGCCAGGTAAGATGTGGTAACAGCTCTAAGCATACTGACAGGTGATGATACACCTCTACCTTGCACATTTTATTTTATGCCTGAGAAGGTTCTCGGGGAAATCTCTCAGGAAAGCTTTTTCACTTGGATCTTCAGCCTCTTTGATTGGGTATTTTAACAAGTAACTTCTCAGGTCTAGTTTTTCTGAACTCCTGATATATGATGTCACTCAGTAGTTATGTGAACCTCAATGAAGTCATTGCTGTCTAATACAGACCAACATCACGCTAAGGCAGTTAAAAAAATATCTTCCCTGGCTGCTCCCAGCTTAGGGATTGCTTAGATGAAAAAAGGCAGGATGAAGTCCTTGCTTCCCAGTAACATTGGCTGGGACATTAAAAACAGAAATCCACTCTTTCTTATTTAACTGCAGATATTTAGTTATTATTGTATAGACTCCTAGCATGACATAGGAAAGCTCTGATACCAGTGATAGCTGCCGTCCTTCTTGTGAAAGTCTGGGTAAATCACTTAGACTTTCAGGACATGCTTTGTCCTGATTTCTTCAGCAAAGTATCAAAGCCTGTCCCCTGTGAGAAAAAATGTTTAATTTCCAACTTTTTTTTTGCTTTAGATGGTGACATCTTGAGAATTTCTGCTGCTCAAATGTACGGTATACTGTGCAGCCGACTACCATAACTGTGCTGGAAATTTGCCCCAAGGACGAGGACATCTTTGATCACAACATAACGTTGATTTGGTGTATCACAGAGGAATGCAACACTTGCAAAATGCGGTAGCAGAGTAGCACACAAGGGACTCCTGCGTGTCCAAGGGAATTATCGGATTACTGGCTGATGATACAACTGCCCAAGTCTCCAGGGAAATCTTGTTTGAGCCAATTAGCAACAAAGAAACGGAACTGCGCAAGGACAGAGAGAAGGGGAAGGCAGAGAGGAGCTACCTTCATGTTAACCAGCCCATCACTCATGAATCTTCATTGCTACAAAAGTCAAACTCAAAGGAAGGTAGACCTGCGGTTCATCAGCCAGGTGATCACCTGAGGTCATTCCCTCTCTTCTAGCTGTTACAGCCCCAATTTCCAGACCTCTTTTTTGCAAGGCCAGCTGCCACAGTTTGCCACAGTGAGATGACCTCGGTGCAAATTCACAGAAGGGAAGATAGATGGATGGATTCAGAGCGCTGTTGATTTGTAAAAAGCATCCCAACAACTCAATATCAACAGACAGGGTTTTGCACATCAGGATCAATTTACGGTTGACCAGAGGCTGAGGAAGCAAGTCATTATCAAAATGTAGGTGGTGCATTAGCTAGTCGTTAAGGTAAAATTGAAGATGAGAGCCCTGGCTAGGTAAGGGAGAGGCAATTAAATTATTCTGTTGTGCCTTCAGATACAATCCACACCTACACATTTCAGAATCACAGCACATCTTTTGCAGTTGAAGAACAGGCATCCTAACAAAACAAAGCCCACATTACCTGGAATAAGCCCCAAAAGCATTTGATGTGTTTTTCACAGGATTGCCTTCCTCACTGCCTCACCAGCTGCATTAGGTCAGGAATAGGAAGGAGCAGCAGCTGGCAGAGATGAAGGCATCAATGCCTTCTGGAAGTGGATGCAAGAAGAGGAGTCTGTAAGGTGCAACCTTTTTGGGGGGTGAAAGTGGGTTGATGAAATAAGGAGAAATTTGTGCCACTGCAGATTTGACCTTCCTGACATGAGGAATCTTGCAAGAGCCTTGATGGTAAGACTGAGAAGTTGACAACTCTTATCTTTGAGCTCATTTTTGATTTTGCCTTTTGTCCATGTCTGTGATTAAGGCATGCTTGGTCTTAGCTGGCTGCTTGTGTTCATATACAGTTGGAAATGTAGCACAATCATGTTTGTAGCACAGACGAAGACATGGAGTCAGGCGGTTTGTGCTTCTTTTTGGTATGTTGTTTGGATCCTAGTTTTAATGTTAAAACCTGAAGGTATGTATTTGCAAGCCCTGGTTTTGAGCAGCGGAAGTGTCCTTAAAGAAGTGGGACTCTGACTGCCATATATGTCTTCTAGTAATGACGCTTGGGGATTAATTTTCAGGTCCCAGCAATATTTTGTGACAATTGGCTAGCATGAGTGAAAAACCACTGTGAAAGAAAATTAGACAGAAAGCAGCCCAGCCTGATGATCATATTTGTAGCTAATGAACATGTCCAGAGATGTGTCCTGGAAAAACAGATTCTCTGGTGGTTTTAGTTGCACAGCAAGATTGCAGCGCGCGCAGCAACTAAGAGGAAGCAGCCACCACGTTGGCACAGCCACTTCGGGGTGATACAACTACCTGTAGTAGTACACTGAAAGAGGTGGTGATGGTGGTAAGTTTGCAGTGGGCTCTGCTTGTGACTCCCTTTGGTCTTCCACAAACTGGACTATCCCTGTTATACTTCTTATACTATTGTGATCCTGTGGTCATCTGTAATAGCTTTCTGGATGCCAGTGTCCTATCTTGGGTGGCCAGGCGTCTGGGAGCCTTGGGTATCCCAGCGTTTTGGGTGTCCCTGAGGCCTAGGCCAGCTCTGGAGCCAGCCCAAGGTGGGACACAACCATAGGGGGAAGAAGCCTGTGAATACAACTAAGCAATAGCTGTGCCTGGTGTCACAACATTTATTTGGCAGTGGGGGTGTTGTTGCGTTTTTGAGTTTTTTCTTCTGTACTACCCTGTAAAGCTCTGAGAGAGGAAGGTGATGGAAGATGAGCAAAAATGGGCAGCCAGGGAAAGGGGCTGCTTAGGCATTATGGAGCCTCTCTAGTCTGGTGTCCAGACAACCTGTAGCTACCTAAGTTTTTCTGAATCAAACAAAGACGTTCTCCATGTCCTCAGCACTTCTGACTTCCTATGACAAGAAAATCCTTTCTGCCTGCCTTCCCTTTGTGACTTTGTCCCACATATCCTCCACGTATGATGTACCAAGGGTGATACACAAGTCTTGTGACTTCAGTATATTTATTAGACCTTATGTTTTTCCAGAGAGGCAGAAACAATGTCAAACAACAGAGCTAAGCCAGCATTTAGTCTGGAGCATGAGAATACGACTGCAGGTTGGGGCTCTAATCCAAGTTGTGCTTCCCAAGCTTAGCTGTCTTTTTTGCCAGGAAGGCTGGATGCTGTGTTTAAGCCTATGACTAATTCCTTCTCTTTTTCTCCAGGCAGAGCAATTGCTCCAGCTTGCTCCAGAAATAAAGCCTGAAGCCATAGTAAGTTTGGTCATCTGATTTTAAAGATCACGCTAATAGCTGTCGGTTCGAGGGATAAGGTAAGCGAACTGAGTTTCCAAGGAGCTGTATCAGTCTACAGCAGCTGGTTGATTTTGTAATTCAAATTTCTTAGTTTCCCACTGGTGCTCTGAGCCTGGCACCAGCTGAACTCTTCCTTTTGTCTTCCACATGGTAGCCTGTCAAACATCTGGACCCTTCCAGGAACCTGGAGACAGAGGAAACAACAGACATCTGAGAGGCCGGGTAAGACAGACAGGTGGTGCTTACTCTCTAGACCCCCTAGAGGAAGCTGTTTGCCAAAGACCTGATACAAGATGCCTCCTCTTTTGGCTGATGTTCACTGTGGCGTCTTGTGAGGGTTTCAGGGTCCTCAAGCAACTTAGTTGTGAGTCAGGGTCATGCTGTTTCAGGACCTCTGCTTTTCACTGTTTTGCACTAGTATCCAGAGGACTTGGTAAGCAAGTGATACTGCTGCAAGGATGCCCAGAGGAATGGAAACAGAGCTCCCCTGCAACACCAGGCACCTCTCTCACATCATGAACAGGCTGGAGCTTAAGTTCAATGTGACCAAGGACAGCATAGCTACCGTTTATGCACATGGAAGCATGGCAAGGTCACAAGGGGCTAGAAAGAGACTCAAGTCTTTGGACCTCTTATCAGTTTTCAGTGGTACCCTTCAAAGTGTTGGTTCCACTGGCTTTCCCATTCATGCTTACATCATAACAAAGGGGTGTTTGGCACAGCGTTTCTATAGGATACGGGCCACTCTGTCACTTTTGCATCAACAGGTTTCACACACACACACATGATCAGGTCCATGGGGTTTGCTTACAGTTTGCTGACATTAGCCCATATGTAAAGTCTTTTTGCCTTTCAAGCTTCTCCAAGCTTGGTGCATTGGCAGCACAACGCAACTTCCTTCACCACAGCAGAGGACACGGTGCGGCAAGAGCCGAATGTCTCAGTGGGAGCGGGCTCACTTGCAGCTGGACCTGTTACCCGCAGGGCCAGGCAGGTCGTAGGCAGAGATGCTTGGCTGCCTCCTTGTCACAGCCCCGGGGCTCCTAACAGTGAAGGCAGCCCGAGGACCCCCAGCCCTGCACTGTGTGATCTCTGGAAGGGTTTTAGCAGCTGAGGCATCAGGCTTTGCGCAGGAAGCTGCATCCAGCTGGAGTGGAAGCAGCAGTGTCGCTGGGACCCGCAGCACAGCTCTGTGGCTGCCGCGCCGTGAGCCAGATCTGGGGGAGCCAGGGCAGGAGCATCTGCAGGCGGGCGAATCCTCGGTCTGAATAAATGGCCCAAGGACAGCAGAGCAGACAGGCTCTGTCATTTTTCCAAATGAGAAACCGAGCACTTCTACGACCGAAATTGGCACATTTTGGCTGTGTGTGTTGGGTGTCCGGGCCCTAAGGGCCTTGCTCGCCCTGCCCCCTAACACCCCCGGGGCTCCCCCCGCCCTGCCTGTGGCCCATTTCGGCTCCCGGGGCTGCCCGCCTCTGCCCTAGCAATACTGCAGCGGGGCTGGTTTCCAGCTCCCCACGGTCCTGCCCTGCTTGTCCATGGGCCCCACCAAGCCATCCTCCTTTCCACAGCCGTTTCAGGGCAGTGTTCCCAGGCTGGTTCCCCTCACTGGGCCTGATCCAGGCTCCCACCCACGGGCTGGCATTGGACTTAGAGCAGCCAGACACGCTGGCAGTGCCCGGCCCCACAGACGGCTGCTGCTCTCTTGCCTTCACCCCTGCCTGGTAGTGCTGAGCACTGGGAAGCCAGTGCCTCTGATTTAGCCTGGGAAATACTGTTTACTGGGATTGCTCAGTAATAGTGCAAGTGTTTTGGCCTGGAGGGAGGCGCTGAGCCTGACACGCTGACGCATCAGACAGTGTCAAATGCTCCCACCTCCGAAAGATGTGCTGGATGGGAACCACTGGAATTGCTCAGCATGGATCCAGGCTTCACTAAGTTGTGGCTATTGGCTTGCAAGGAAGTCGCCAAGAAACTTGATCCTCAAGGAGAAGCAAATCGCTTTGATCTCTGTCCTTCTGTTTGATGTGAGCTCAGAGCTAATTTCCAGTATTTCTAAGCTAAAGTAGGAGTGCAGTAAGCCAAGACAGAAAAGCTACAATCTAGTGGTCGTCCGTAGCAAGCCTGCTAAGCAGCAGATACTTCAAGGCTATGTGCTCTTATCAGGCAAGAATAAGTGGCAGAGAGATACAGGTGAACTTATGGACATAAATGTTTAGACTTCTGCTAAAAACACTAGTAGGGAAATTGAAACAGACCCTTTAGCGCTTTGATTAACAAGAACTGCTCTTAGATTCATAATATAACATCGCTTCAATGATGTGAACACATGTTACAAGAGAGCACACAGCAAAGCAGCAGTCCTTGCTAAATGACAAAACAATTCACCATGCATATTCATAGCAGGAAATACTTTTCATCTGTCCTTGATCTTATGTTGTATATTGGCTATGGATTTGGTGGATTTGGATTTCTTTAGCGAGCCCTTGGGCTTTCAAGTGTGCTAGGATGCATTGTAATGTAGATGCGGGGTGTCTGGCACTTCTTACTGAATAAGGCTTCAAAGGGAAGTTAGGAAATTGAAATCAGGGAAGTTGAAATCAGACTCTAATTACATTTGTACAGAGGCCAAAGGCATTTTGACAAAGAGCTTACCTGATGTTCATGGACAGATTTTGTCCAGAGTGCATGAAAACATAGTGTTGGTTCACACTCCCACCGGTATCTGCAGACACGGGACTGCCTGATTCCTGGAAACCGAGATAAAGGAAAACAATTTCTGTGACTAGGCTTTGAACGTGACGTCGTTACTTAGGTAGATGTGACAGCTTGAATGCTTCTTCTCTGGAAGCTTTCCCAGTGCCAGAGGTCAGCTAACGGGCAGCACAGACCACTGGCACAGCTGTGCCTGAACCCTTGCCACCGCAGACAATATTGCCGTGGGCATGTGGTCCAAGCAGCCAGCCAGGATCTCCTCCTGCATTTCTCCTTGACACAGTATGTACCTATGAAGCTTTAGTGTTTCTAAAAAAGAGGTTATGTACCTTTTCCTCATGCCTTATGTGGGCAGGTATATTATGTTGCAAGACTCTTACCTCCTCTGGTCTTTTCTGAGCAGAGAGATTGTAAGGTACTGGGGACCTGGAGCACTGAAAACAGGAATCTGAGTTTAGAGTCAGAGAAACAAACACTCTCAGCAGAGAGGAAAAATGATTTCAAAATAAAGAGCAGAGGTTTGCTGTCTGCACTGAATCAGGCCTGGTGTGAAAGGCGTTTGTCGGCAGATGATGGCCTTGGGACGCGTGGGCTGGAAGGACGCGGCGTGGGGGCTGCTGCCTGCGTAGAGGTGCATCTGCCTCCCAGTGCAACGCCATTGGGGACGGCCTTGGGAACAATAGAGCTTTGTGCCTGGCAGATGTTTGGGCAGAGGAGAAGCAGCATTTGCTTTCTTTTCCTGGGGACAGTTGAAGCACTGACCTGATTTCCAGGAGGCTGGTGCTTCTGCAAGTCGGGCTATGAGCGATTTGGCCAAGGTCATGCAGTGATTCTGTCAGAGATGAATGGAAATCTCTGTGTGCGTGCTTTAGCTTGATGCTCCCAGCACAACATCTCCATTAGCGTGTGACATGCTAGTGATTTATCCAGGCAGCTTACTTTGCTGATTAGGTTTTATCTCACCAGCAGCTGGAACAGTTTGTGCGTCTTCTACAAGCAAAGAGCAGAAGGCGTACCTCACTCTGAAGAAAATATGGTCTTTGACCTCTGTCTTGTCACTGATTCATACAAAAGGTAACGGTTGCATACGATCCTACTCTTGACTTCATGGGGGAGAGGGAGGAAAGCCCACCTAATCGGCTCTCAGCAGGAGGAGGCACATCTCGCAAGCTGAGTATAAAATCAAAGACAGAAGTGGAATGACACGGCAGGAGTCATCACATATTTTTCCCATTCTGCGCCACTGAACACGTGGAGAGGAAAGGGCAGGGTAGCAAAGGACACAAACCTCCAGAAACCCTGCATGGCAACTGCTGGACTTGCCTGGGAGTTGTTTCTGAGGAAGTGTTCAAAGTCCACGTGCCCTATCTGCCTGGGATATCATTGCCACTTCCCCCTCTCCCCGAGATCTGAACCCCTGAGAAGGCTAATTCAGGCTGGGAGGGGCGGTTTGAAGCATGGGAGATGAGGCTAGCGCTGAAGAGGAGGTACCTTCTCAGCAGAGGGCTGAGCTGCGTGCTGTCAAGCTTGGCTTGCAGCACAACCACCATGCGAATGAGGACAGGCAATGAATTTCCATCCTTGCCCATTGCCGTGGCTTGGGCTGGACTGGCCACTGAACCCCCATCCAGGACATCCATGTTGTAGGATAAGTTTTCTGATGGTGAACAGGACGTGCTCACCAAGGAGGCAAACAAGGCCAGGGATTTTTTTTTTTTGTGTGTGTGAAGGAAACAGCAGGAACATAGGACTTGAGAGGGAGGGAGAGAAAGAGAAGGTGGTACAATTACCTATTAAATCATTTCAGTTGCCTTGTGAAACCTCTCCCCCAAGAATCCTCTCTGAAAGCAGATAAGAGTGGAATGTCTCTATTTGTGTTTGCAACGCAAAGGCACACGCATGATGTATATACGTAAAATGAATAAAAGGCAATGAGCTACAATAAGCAATTAAAGATTTTAAACCTTTAAATATTAAATCACAGAAGTTTCAAAGATCCTATGGCAGAGATGCAGGAAAGAAGTCATCTTTTACTTTGTTATCTATAGTTCTGCTGTATGAATAATAATTACACAATGTGACAGAGGAAAGCTGTGTGCTTTTATTCAAGCTTAATCTTCATAGATATGAGGCCAGTACAGAAGATGAGCTACTTGCTTTAATGGTATTATAATTTGATTTAATATTAGAATATGTGCCTGCAGTATCTGCTTTCTAAGCAATGATGAATCGTGCTGGAGGAAATGTTTTTTTGCTTTATGTCTTACGGCTAGCGATCTGGTTTATTTGGTTTAAAACCCTAAGGCAGCCAATACCTTTCCAATGCTTTAAGTATTCTTGCATAAGCTCAGAGAATAAAAATTACTTTCTTTATGAACCTTGCTATAACATATTCTTTTGTTGTTTTCCTTCACCCTTTTGCTATGTGCTCTTCTCCGCTTTGTGACAGAATGACTTCAATTTTGGTCTTACAGTCCATCCTTATCCCATTCTTTTCAGCTGACTATCTGCGCTTAGCTTCTCATGAAGTAGCTCACAGGACTGTGAACCGCAGAACCGAAAGTAAGCCAAAAGTAGAAAACTGTTCTTCTGAGCGTTGCAAACATTCGTATTGCATCTTAGTTGTTTTCCCTCTTTTCCATCCTACAGGGTCTCGTGACCCCATAGATATTAGAGCAGAACAGGAGAGGCTTTCAATGGAAAAATCAATGTGGCTTGGCAGCTGGTGAAAGATCTTCTACAGGGAACTGCAGCGCTGTGTGAAGGAGTTGAGTAATCCATCAGCAGCAGCATGATTTCTAATTCATTGAAGAGCGCTGAAGAAAATAAAAAGTGAAGCAACAGCGTCACTGCAAGGAGAAGGGATATAACCTTTAAATAGCAGGCTTTTTCCACCTCTCTGAAGCATCAGGCATTGGCTCCTTGCAGAAGTAGGACAAAGAGTTTGATGGTCCTGTAGTCTGATCTTTTATGGCAGATCTTAAGGGCAGGGGGGGCTGACACGCTTGTTAGCATTTGACCCAGTTTAAACTAACAGGCTCTGAGAAACAGAGACTCGCTGAGAGGTTAAGGAGAGGGAAAGCTGAACCAACTTGATATTGAGGGAAATACTCACTGCAGCTGAAGACACAAGTACCTAAGGAAGAAGAACAAAACTGTCAGGCCAAAACCCTTCCCTTGCTGTGTTACATCACTGGAAATCCAGCTGGTGACGGGGCAAAGCCGCTGCCACAGGAGAGCAGATCAAAGTGAAAGGTCCCAGGCCGATCTGGGCAGTAAGTTTGGCAGGCAGTGGGGTTTTTTGTTTGGGGTTTTTTGAGGGTGGTTTGTTGTTTTGAGTTTTTTTGGTTGGGTTTTTTTTTGGGTCCCCCCCCCTTTTTTTTTTTTTGTGTGTTCATCCCAGTCAGGATTTCTCAATCCTACCTTATCCCTGTTCCTTGGAGGAACACATTAAGAAGCTCCTAGAGCTCTGACACTGCTTTGTGCTGTGCTGTGCCAGGGACAAGCCTTATCTCCCCAGGATTATGGTTGATGTGCTTTGAATGGGGCGCATCCTGCCCATCCATGCCCCTTCTGGAGATTTAACACCCTTTGTTGGTGAAAGGAAAAAATACTCATAATCCCACCCAGTTACTTCTGATCATGCCAGATGTGTCTCACAGCACAATCCTATCAGTCACTGCCTCTTCCCAGGCTATACAAACGCTTTTCCATGGCATTTGGCTGGTTAGTGAGTACGTGCAGCAGTTCATGATGCTTTGGGGCCTCATCTTCATTATCCTCTCGCTCTTGCAAGAAGCCTCACAGCCCCTTTGTGAGCCTGTGACCGCTGCGATTTTTAAGCAATCGATGTTGCAAGTAGAGCAGAAGTGTTTGGCCTGTCTCTAAAGCAAAGCAGCCCCTCTAGAGAGGCACTGGTGACCAGTGCAGGTGGGTTTGGATGGTGAAAAGATAACCAAAAATGCATAGATACTGGGGAAAAAAAATTAGTGCAAAAAATCTCAATATGGAGAAAAGGCAATTATGGACACTGAGGGAATATCTCAGTGCTTTCATATGCTGTACGTCATGAGACAGCATGTATCAGGCAATAGAGTGTGATACAGAGAGATGTCATTGCACTTTGCTCGCACATCTGATGAGGGAAGACTTCGTGGCACAACAGAGCATGGGGCGGGCACAAAGCACTCCTGGGTGCTGCAAGTCAACACACCTTGGCCAACTCTGCTCTGCTGTGCAGGCTTCCTCCAGCCAAAGGCAAAGGCCTCTGCCGCCTTTCCCTGGGAGCAGTTGTTTGTACCTGGATAGAAGGAGGAAGTGGCTTACAACGGACTTAGTTGTGTTCCTATCCATTTTGTGCTGACGTAATGTAGCTGAAGAGTGAAAGAAAACAAACGAAAAGTTGGCTGTAAATGGGTCTCCACTCTGCCTCCTGGAGTAGAGGAAAGTATTGCCACTGGGCAGGAAGAAAAGGGTCTGATGTAACTAAAATCCCACAGTCGAGCTCTGAAATTTTTGATTATAATTGATGTTGTTATCTAGCGAGATAACTTTCAAGCCCACTGTCACGGTTAAAATCTAAAAATTACTGATTGCTTGGGATGAGAGCCAGGACGGAAGAAAAAACCTCCCAAAATCGTGAGAGTGAAGTAGAGCTTCCCAAAGGCAGTGGCTAAAGCTAGACTAGGTTGGAGGGAAAGATTGGAACAACTTAGATGGAGAAGTTTAGATGAGAAAAATCCAGGCCCAGGGACATGACATGACTTACCAGAGCACAGACACACTTGGCACAGCCAGGTCTGCTGGCACTGCAAAGGAGCTGAGTGGCCTTGTTGGGATGACGTTTGTGCCCAGAAGATCAGTCATCTTAGAAGAAGAAATCACTGCCCCCACGCAACTCCAACAAGAGTGTCTGTGGGAGCTGTACGTACAGGAGCAGGAGCTCAAACTCACGGCTGTTCCAGGAAGAGGAGTACGTTTATTAGATTTAATACCTGCAGTTTCCTGTGTTGTGCTTTATCTCCTTGCTCAACGCTACGTGTATTACTGATTTTATTGAGACTGAAGTGTCTT
Source organism: Pluvianellus socialis (assembly GCA_013400795.1). Lineage (NCBI taxonomy): Eukaryota > Metazoa > Chordata > Aves > Charadriiformes > Charadriidae > Pluvianellus > Pluvianellus socialis. Next base: position 311,820 of record VZTS01015592.1, read on the forward strand.
TATTCAAGTAAAAATACTGTCCTGTACAGAAGACAGCTAAACCAAAGCAATCCAGAACCACCTGGTGCCCAAGGAAAAAAGGTGAGGACTGTTATGCTAAATATTGGGTTAATCTTAGAAGCAGCCCTAACCAGGACATCCTTTAGGCTGGTCCTGTCTTGGACTGCCTGGAGACACTCATGCCATCAGGCCTCCAAAGGAGAAGCCTACAAGAGAACAAGATGATACTTCTCCACAGTATGAGCAATTAGTTTAGAACGAGACTCAGAGGCTGGCTTAACTCTTATCACCTGACTTAGAGCTGAATAAGCAAATACATACAAGTTAATAAACAAACCAAACTAAATAAAATAACCCAGCTCTCAGTGCAAAGTCGAGAAAATAACTGGTCTCCTGGCAAATTCCCAAGTGGATCTAGCAAGGGTCAGCTTGTCAGAGCGAGTGCTGAAAACACCAGAATCGGTGATTGTGACAGAGGACTCATCCTCTCTTTTTCTGGGATATTGGGAAGTGGGCAAATCGGTTTAGCTCTAGTCTGCTCTCAGTAGAGCACTACAGGAAGCAGAGAAGTAAAAGGGCATAAAGCTTGTTGATTCAAAGGGAACAAGAGAGATGCTGATCTAGGTTGCCTCCAGGTAGGACGGAACAGTTATTCCACAAACCTGCACAAAATGACCCGTGCTGGATGAAAAATTGAGTTCCTTGCAGGCATTTCCTTATCCTTGTTGACTAAGGACAAATGTAAATCATAGAAAGCAAAAATGCGGCTGGTGCTGCTGAGAGGTAACTGGAAGAGGTCACAAGAGGCCACAGTAAGCAAAGGGTGTTTTTATTACACGCAGCGTGGACCAAGACTAGCAAACAGATAAACACAGAAGGATGAAAGTGCCTAGTGAATTCTGCAAACGACCCTCTTAAAACATACAGACGGCAGAATGATCCGACAAGAAGCAGGGATCTCACAGGCTTGGAAAAGAAAAGCTTAAAACTTCAAAAGAATCATCTCTGCCCCTTTAAAAGCAGGTGCCACTCCCGAACGGACCTGCCAGCACTTTGGCGTCGCGGCACAACAATGGGGATAAAACAATACCGCTTTCTTCCTGGACGCGGCGGGATGGTTATCAAATCTGAAATAAACCGGGAATGAAGCAACATCTTAGAGATTTTTTTTTTTTTTTTTTTTTTTTTTTTTTTTTTTTAAAAGGAG
>VZTS01015593.1:332-10732 GCA_013400795.1 Pluvianellus socialis
GGCCGGGCCGTGATGGCGGCGCCGCCGCCGCTGCTGGTGCGGCTGTGCCCCGCGCCCGGCGCCGCCGAGAAGCCGCTGCTCAAGCTGCAGAGCTACTTCCAGTCAGGAAAACGCTCGGGGGGCGGCGAGTGCGAGGTGCGGCTCGGCCCCGAGCCCGGCACCTACTGGGTGCGCTTCCAGCAGGAGCGAGGTACGGGGGCGGCGGGGCTGGGTTCCCGCAGGGCTGGGGAAGAGCGGGGTGGATGGGGTGGGAAAGGGCCACCCAGGGCGCCATCCTGCGCCCCCCGGCCGTGGGAGGGCAGGCGAAGGGCAGGGGGTCTCTGTGGCCGCTTGTAGCCGTGGGGTCTTCCAGTGACTTGACCAGCCGTATCTGCCCGTGCCCAAATCGCTGCAGATAAGAAGAACGTGGAATCCCGCACGGATCATGTCTTGGAGATGGGTGCCAGGTGCCTGAAGGTTATCATCCAGGCGGGAGAATGGGACCCGGGTGAGATCCCGTTCGCAGAGCAGGCCTCCCCCGGCTCTTCCCCACCGCAGCGGGAGCAGCAGTCGGCCAAAGGCCACCGAGACGCAGCAGGAGAAGTCGTTACCAAAAAGGTACCCCAGGAAGAGCAGCGTCACAACCTGCTCCGCTTGTAGTCCCGCGAGTCCTTTGCGTTGCTCTATGTGGCACCTCAGTATTTCACGCCAGGCAGACGTCAGTCACATCACCTTTGTCAATAAAATGCGGGCAGGGAGCGACTTCTGAGTGCCAGATCGCAGGTCTGCACGTGTCCACATCACAGCGTGTTCTTCAGCGTGGCTTTGGCACGTGTCAACCCCAGCTCCCCAGAGCGGCGCACTGGCAGGTTTGAGCACCTCTCCTGTGAGGGTGGGCTGAGAGAGCTGGGGTTGTTCACCCTGGAGAAGAGAAAGCTCCGGGAGACCTTATCGCAGCCTCCCAGTATCTGAAGGGGGCCTACAGGAAAGATGGGGAGGGACCTTTTACAACAGCATGTGGTGATAGGACAAGGGGTAATGGCTTTAAACTGAAAGAGGGAAGATTTAGATTGGGTAGAAAGAAGAAATTCTTCACCAGGAGGGTGGTGAGGCACTGGAACAGGTTGCCCAGAGAGGTGGCAGATGCCCCATCCCTGGAAGTGTTCAAGGCCAGGTTGGATGGGGCTTTGAGCAACCAGGTCTAGTGAGAGGTGTCCCTGCCCATGGCTGGGTTTTGGAACCAGATGATCTTTAAGGTCCTTTCCAACCCAAACCTTTCTATGATTTGGAGGATAGCATGCACCAAAGACTGCTCCCAAAAGGTAGAAGAATTTTGTGAGATTTGGATCCCTTCCTGCTGCACAGACCTCTAATACTATTTTAGCATGTTTTGTACCTTCAGATGACCCTAACTACTTCCATCCCTCACCTCAGCGTTAAAAAAAATCTGCTCTGATGGGATGTAGCACAGCAAACATTGTTTCAGACACCTGGAACTAAAAGTTATGCAGTAAAGAAAAGATTGGCTGTGTGTTAGGGACATGGGGTAGGGCCAGGCTGCCCGTTACATGCTGTGGATGTGGCTCTACCCAGAGGGACACCGACATGTGGCCTTTTGGCACAGGTAGGGTTTACCCTGTTTTGCATAGTGTCCTAGATGGAGCATTTGAGGTATAGCACGTGCTGACGCGGTGGTTATCTGAAATCTCTAGCAGTATACTGCAAATTTCCCTCTCCTGTCTGTGCCAAGCAGAGCTGTGAACATGTTTGTTATTATTTTTTGGTGTCCTATTTTCTGCCTTAACCCTGAGTTACTACAGCATGACTTTGGGGATTTTTTTAAAGAAAAATAGTAAGAGAAAACCAGAAAGTCTAATATATTTAAAGAACAATGTAATATAACTTATTGTACAGTTAAAGCATGTTGTGCTTCTGTCACCCGACACGATTGGGACAGACAGGTTCTTTTGGGGATCCTTGACAGAATGGTGATGGCACTAAGTTGTAGTTACAATTAAAGCTTTATTTATTTTTTTTAACAGGATTTTATGATTAGCACAGCATAGAATTAATGAGCGTAATAGCACAGAATTTCTACAAGCAGAATCAGTGTAGAGCAATTTTATAAGTAGTGTAGCACTGAATTGTATAGCACGGCTTAGCTTTTGGTTCCGAATCACCCAGACCCTCTGCAGATCATGTCGAAACTTGATGCTTGGCTTGCTGTCTTGATATAACAATCATTACTTAGACTCAAAAAACACATAAAAGAATACAGAATCACAGAATGTTAAGGGTTGTAAAGGACTTCTGGAGATCATCTGGTCCAACCTCCCTACCAGAGCAGGTCCACCTACATCAGGTTGCACAGGATGGCGTCCAGGTGGGTTGGGAATGTCTCCAGAGTGGGAGATTCCACCACTTCTCTGGGCAGCCTGTTCCAGTGCTCTGCCACCCTCAAAGTAAAGAAGTTCCTCCTCATGTTGAGATGGAACTTCCTATATTTGAGTTTATACCCATTGCCCCTTGTCCTATCACTGGGTACCACTGAAAAAAGACTGGCCCCTCCTCCTGGCACCCTCCCTTTAAGTATTTGTAAACGTTGATGAGATCCCCCCTCAGTCTTGTCTTCTCCAGACTAAAATGACCCAACTTCCTCAGCCTTTCCTCATAAGAAAGATGCTAGAGCCCCCTAATCATCCTCATGGCTCTAACACGAGTCGTTCACTCGGTCCTTAGAGGAAGCAGCGGTGGGTGGCGGTGTCCCTGGCCACGGAGGGATCATGGATCTCATGGCGCAGCAGCAGTTGCGGTCCAGGTTCTCACCTAGGGCTTGTAACAGCTTGATTTTCGGGAACAGGGCTCTGCTTGCAGTTACGCTTCCCCGTTCTGCGATCATGGCCAGCTGGCTGGCACGGTGCCTGGGGCCTTCAAGGCCAGTAAGGAGGGGAGTAACCGGCCTGGTGCCCAGGAACCCAGAGGACGACAGGGAGGGGAAAAAGAAATCCGTTTGCTTTGTCGATGTGGTGCACGAGACCTTCAGGGCCTGATAATGAGGGGAAAAGGGACTAATTCGTGACCAGCTCTGTCACAGAGAATGGCCGTTAGCCTTACAAAACGGCGTTAGTTATGCTGACCGCATTTCCAGAGATCGGGAGCAGGGAGTACTGGTCACAGTCGCAAATGAAGTAGCAAAGTTGTTGTCTTTGTTCCTGCAATGCTGATGACGTTAACGAATTTCCTTTTTGCTGCTGATTTAGCAGCAGATTGCTTTACTTACATGAGTGCGACATAAAAGAAACACTGTGTATGGATGTGTCTGTAGTAACCTAGACCTACTGAGATGGGTAGAGCTTTTCCATACTCAAAATATAGAAGCAGCAAGCAAAGAACCTTAGAAAAAACAAATGCTGATGTCTTCTTGTCTTCTCTTTAGATATTTCTTACAGTATCTGCAACTTTGAATACCACTATGTTCACTAAAGAGCAGAGGGAGAAAATTACCATTATATGTCCAAATTTAAAAAGAGAAGGAAATCCTAATATTGACGGCTCTGAGAAATTGACGGGAGATTTTACAGATATTGAAAAAGCTTATCACTACTTTAAGGATATCCTTGCAGGCAACGACACGAACCTTAACTTTGCACATTCTGAAAGTACGAAGGGTTTGGAAGACGAAAATGGTCTGAATGCTGAAGAAATGAATGAGCTTAAAGTTCTGTCGGCTCTATATGAGTATTTCAATCATACCTGCAAAAACCAAATCAAAGTACTGCATGACCGTTTTGGAGTGTCTATAAGTAGTAAAGATAATTACGATGGAACCACATCCCTACGTTTCACGTTGGATAAAAGTCCTGCATCAATACAAAAAGCTAATGATTTTTTTATCACAACTTTTCAGAAAAGTGTAGAAGGTCTGAAACAGGAAAAAATTTCCGTACCAAACACTTACACGTTAAATGAGGCAATAATGAAATTAAATGCTAGGTTTAGTAATCTTCTTGCCAAAGAGGAAGGGAATCAATTGCTACTCCGTGGTCCAGCGAGTGAGATTTTAGCTGCCAAAAAATTTCTAGCAGAGGAAGATGAGAACAGCCAAACTGAAAAGAATATAAAAATATCATCTGAACTGTACAAATACAGGAATGGAATAAAAGTTGATGCTTCTGTGTTTGAATTGTTGGAAACAATATTAAGCAAAGAAATTGAAGACATTAAAGATAAATTTGATACAGTAATAGAAAAGAAAGACAGTTCATGTGGCCAGAAGGTGCTCATGGTATTTAGGCCTAGGACAAAAACTTCCGATATGTCTTCCCATGCTACTGAAAGTTTCATCAATGCATTTCAGAATGCTTCTGCAATGTTACAGGAAAAACGCATCAGCTCGAAGCTTTCAGAAGATCAGAAGAAAAAATTAAATACACTACTTAATGGAAAACAATTGGCAAATCTGCATGTAAGACTTACAAAGAAGGAAGACAAATTCATCTTAAGTGGTTTGCCAAAACACCTTTACGCTGCTGAAAAGCACATTATGAACCTTCTTAGCATCGAAGACTCAACACAAAGGAAAAATAGGATACTACTGTCCTCTGATCTCAGCTATCAAGAAGCTACAGGAGCATCTGAGAAGAAATACAATGGCCAGCAAAGGAATAATCTTTCTTCTGAAGTACAGTCTAAGGCAAAGACAAAAGCAGACGATGACCAAGATGTGTGTCCGATTTGCATGGAGATAATTAAGAATAAAGAAATTCTGAGAAAGTGCAATCATGCATTTTGCAAAAGTTGCATTGATCGGGCCATGATTTATAAGCCAGCTTGTCCTGTTTGTAGTACCGTCTATGGCCTGATGGAAGGAGACCAGCCAGAGGGAACAATGTCAGATAGAACGGTGTCTTCAAGTCTCCCTGGTTATCCCGGCTGTGGTACTATTGTGATTACCTATGATATGCGCGGTGGCATTCAAACTGTAAGTATATTAAAAGATTGATAACAGATCTTTTTTCCGCAATAAAACCAATATTGAATATAAAATTAACTATTTTTACATCATTTTAATGCATGTCCAGGAGAGATATTTCTTCGTTCTGTACAAGCCTGCAATTATTTAATTCAGTATTTTGGGGGGCGATTAAGTAATGTAGTCGGAATTAAATAGTCAAATGGTAGCCCTCCATTGTATATGCACCAGGACAGAGCTACCTGTCTTTAATTTGTACATTGGGAATAACTGAACTGAAATCTGTGGAGCGATATCATGTAAACGAAATTTTTTGAGTATAATGAGGTTTCTGTGAGACATTTTCTTAGCTGCTGACACCAATGGACAAAAATGAATAGTGGGCTGGCTTGTAAGCTTTCCAGGTGAGAAATCAGCTTATGTTAAGTGCTTAGAGTCATGACTAGGACAGAAAATGGGATAAATGGAAAAGTTGGGGGTGGAGTGACATGCATTTGGGAGAGCAAAGAGGAAAACCCAAATTTAAAAATAACAATGCATGCATGAGTGATGACGAGAAAATGTGAATGAAACTTATATGAGAGAAACTCTCTAATGAGAAAAGGACTTCTCAGAATCAGTCATCAGTCACGCTATGTCCTTCTGAGTCAAAGACAAGGGTAAAAAGTATTGCGAAATCTGGGATCTGTGATTTTCAGGCTTTCAAAGCATTTATGATATACGATGTGCTTTTAATTTGTTTTTCTACAAAACAGAGCAACCATCCAAACCCAGGGAAACCCTATTGTTCAACTTCTCGAATAGCGTATTTACCTGACAATAAAGAAGGGAGAGAAATTCTGCAGCTCCTCAAAAGAGCCTTTAACCAAAGATTGATCTTCACAGTGGGGCAGTCTCGTACTACTGGTGTAGGAGATGTTATCACATGGAATGACATTCACCACAAAACTTCCACGGCTGGAGGACCTACCAAGTAAGTCATCTTCTCTTTATGTAAATTTTTTGCTTACTCGGATGTGTCAGGAAGGCTACCCTGAATATTTTCCACACTAGAGCTTTCAGATTTTGGCGCAATCAAAGTGATTTTGGATCCAGTCCTCAGTCACCTTCACCAGTGTGGTGAAGTTGGAACAAGGATGAGCTTAGCCTTCCGCTGCCCCTCAAGCCACTCGTTCACCAGGGAGCTGTGTAAAACACCTACTCAGTTAGTAACTGCTCTGATGAGAAACAACTACTGGTACAGGACAGGACAGTAAGCTCTCGGTAGCAGCTAAGGTTGGACTCCTGATCTCAGCCTCTTCTGTTACCTGCTGTTTTGCACCAGGAGGTGCTGGTCCACTATGGTCCCAGTAAAGACAGCGCTCAGACTCTATAGAATATGATTTGAAATTCTTCTTGTGAGAGCTAACAGCGAGAAGAAAGACATTGTCTATGTCCCTTAAGGTGCTTGGAAAGGGCGCAGCATTCGGTGGGCCTCCCATCAGACCACAGGAGGCCATGCCGACCTTGTCTGTAGAAAGGGGTTACCCCATTTCGGTCTTTTGAGCTATTACAGGATTTTCTTAGTAGAAGACAACTCTGTTCAGTGCCTCGTGAGGATTTGCTGCACTTCTAGATAAAGGCAAGGACATGCAGGTCACCGTACATGCCCAGCACGGTGTGGCACGGGCATGGCCCTGCCCCAGTGAACCGCTACGGGGTCACTAATTCCTCAGCGTCTAATGGTCTTCCCCTCAGCATCACTACGGTAGTGCCCCTTGATGCACGTACCATTGACCGTTCTTAAAGACAGGGTTAACGACAGGTTGTATCACTAAACTGTTTGGCTCCTGGAAAAAGCTAAGAGGGAGGCGTGGAACAGTCCTTTCAAGCTTGTCGTGGCCTCTCAGGGGCAGGTGTCTTCCCGCAAGGTCAAAAGATGAGTGTCTAGATCCTCCTTCCTGGGCTAGGATCATAAAGGAGGAAAAAGTTCCACTTTTATTCAGCCCAAATGCTCTCCCTGGTTATCGCTTACTTCATACACACTTTTGGTGGTGCGCTATTGAAAAGCCAGAGGTGTCATTATATTTGTGTTTTGAATGCTCACTTGGATACACCTCAGGTGTGATTTTTAGGAAGTTGCATACCCAAGCACCCCATCGTTTTCAAGTCAGGCAGCTCCGAAAATCAGGTTCTTAGTGTCAGTTTGGGCAAGCAAATCCAGCAGCTCCTTTTTTTAAGTTTTTAGCTTTACCCTGTCTGTACCCCCTCTCTGACCTGCAAAGTGTGGTCTGTTTTCTCTGTGGAGTAAGAAGTTGTGTGCATAACCTTTGTCCAGTGTTTTAAAAGGCGTTGATAAGACGGTCCTGTAGAACTGTCAAGTCCTTCATCGCAGAAGTAGTCCAAACAATTCTTTTCTTCTTCTCCTAGCTTTGGTTACCCTGATCCTGATTATCTGCAGCGGGTTCGATCAGAATTGAAAGCAAGAGGAATTGAATAAAGAAATTTGTCAACGGCCAGCTCTGAATTGTAATGACCGAACACATACCAGTTAATTTACTATTAAGACACTAAGAAGAAAGAAATTACTTTGTTCAACTGCTGTACTTAAATCGCTTGTATTTCACAGTCAGCCAAGTGAAGTAATCTTTTTTTCATCAAACGATGTATGTTCTTTTACACATCATATAGTTCCTTGAATAATGCTTCCTTCTATGAATAGCCTTCACAGAATTTGGGTCTTCTGAGTGTGGCGTCAGTACTTGTTGCGCTCGTCAAGTACCAAATTATGTTGTCTTATTTTACCAGTGAATCTGATCTGCGCTTTTTCCCATAAGTGTTCAGTCTGACCACCAAAACCAATCGATCCCCTGCTAGGTTTTAGTCAATCAAACACTTGCTTTACCTTTGTGTAATTACGTCTGTCGTCATGGATCGCGTCATGTAACCCATCTGCTGGAAAATTTTCATGCAGCTGTTCTAGTATCGGCTGTGACGAGGCGATGATCTCTTGCTCCCTTTCCTTTTCTTTTCAGGGTAGAAATGGCACCAGTGCTTTAGGGTTTAGACACGAAATCAGCGTGGCTGATGTATGAAGGAGTACATAGATACTGCTGCATTTTTAACCCTGCAGACATGCGGAACGCTGAAAGCCGCATTGGAGCAAATGGGAAGTGAGAGTGGCCGTGGCCATCTCTGGTAACGGGGTCCCGGCTCTGTGCCTTGCATCGTGTTGCATAAGCTTAAATACAACTATTAAAACAATTATATTCTTCCCATTCTGTCCAATACCTGGTTTAAATTGTATTATAAAGATACTTTGCTGCTACTCTGCACTGTCAAAATAGCCTGCCAATTACCTTTGTTGTGGTGTGAAACAAGTAGCTTTCAGTTAATGGAGCCATAATTAAACCATTTTTGTTAGGCTATTGAATGTAGCTAATAAATAAAATATAAAAATACCATCTGCGTAGTTCTGCATTCTTCTGGACAGATTTTCCCTCCTGTTTTAGGTATGTACAGTTTTTTTAAGTTAGGAGCTTCCTGGCAACGCCGTGATTTGGGGCGATTCGGAACCCATGCCACTTCCTCCTCTTTTTTTATTTATTTATTATTTTAAGGCTGGGAATATGCAGTACTACTTTATCACCTGGACTTTCAGATTTCATGACATTGGCTGCTGTTTGGTTTCCACGTGGGGTCGGGGTGTCCTTCCCGCTGTGGTTTTGTTTGGCTGTATTTGTTTTCACATTTTACACTGTTTCAAACATCCTCCCTTGTCCGTGCTGCAAGGTACCAGCATTTCGGTTGTTTCTAAATGACTGTGCTTTTCAAAGTTTCGAGTTCCCGATTTACCTGTGGGGAAGTTCTGCAGGCTGAGTTCTGCAGCAGAGTCCTGGCGGACCGTCACGGAAAGCTCCCAAGCCTTTATCTTACAACGGGCTGTGCAGACTTTCTCATCACAGCCGTACGGTTTAGGCATAAATCCACCCCATTTGCCGTCAAAGTCGGGTATTTTGCCTGCATCACGGGAAGGAGAGCGTGCAGCTGGGCTAACTGTGGAGGGAACAGCATATTCGGAAGCCAAAGATGGATCGATCACCCACCGACAACCAGAGGCATCCCCGTGGGTCCGCTCACGACACCTGTATTTAGCTGACGTGCACCTATGCTGATCATAATATGAAATACCATATGAAATGACATTTGGTTGTTCCCAGCTTCCTCAATGAGCTTTGAGTGAAGTTACGCTGTGCCTAAATAAGGGTTCTCCACCCCGTGCACACGGAGTGGAGGTGTTTGTCTTTATTTCAGGCTGTGCGGAATCGGGTGCCAGGTGTTTGACAGCAGCCGGTGCACCTCGCCCTTCTGGCGCTGCGGTTGTCACAGGGATAAGGGACAGCTGCTCGCTTCCTTTACCACCCCTCAGCATAGATACACCTTCAAGCACCTTCAAGTTGATGCTTTAAACATTTTGGGAGGCCCCCCCCCCCTTAATTAGCGTGCTCGTTATTTACAAGAGGGTGCACGGTTTAGTGTTATCATCTCCCAAGGCTCCTCTCCTAAGGGCACCCTCTTATCTCGGCTCCATTCCAAAGAATGCCTTTTCTCCCTGTACTTAGATCGGAGGCAGGGAGCGTACTCCGTCTGTGGGCCTTGCTCGCCTTCAGTAAGCTCGGGATATTGTTGAATCCTTCGACAATTCCGTTTCTTTGCTCTAAGTTTCCATTAATTGTTAGTACATCCAGTCCAGGTGGGACGTAATTTAAGTTTAGTTGTTTCTACACCTAGTCCAGGTGCAAAAGGCCCAGTTAATTCATAACTTGAGGAGTTCAGCCGAAGCTCAATCAAATAAAGTCCTATTACAACTCCATACAAAGCGCTTCTGTAACTTTTTAAACCATATTCTTTTGACGTCGATTGGCCGGGGTGGGGGCAGAAATGTTTAATTTAGCTGCTATTTTAGCGTCTCGTGTTTGGGCACGTAAGGAAAACCCGCGGCAAGAAATAGCTGATAAACGGCGAGAGACGCCGGGCTGACGGCTGGGCTAGCGGGCACGCCGGGGCCGGGAGAGCGCTCCCCCGCCGCGATCCCGGACTCCTGAGGGAGAACGACGGAAAGCGGGGGATTTCCCTTCAGTGCCACGGCCGGACTGGAGAGCCCGGGGCCGGGAGAGAAGCTCCGGCGCTGAAAGCCAGCGGTATTTTGTCCGAAAACCAAGCGCCGCCGCCGCCGCCGCCTCCTCCCCCCGCCCCTCGCCACCCTCGCCGTGCCCGGGGCCCGGCGGGACGCGTCTCCGCCCGGCAGAAGCCCCGGCGCCGGGAGTCCCTCCCGCCCCAGGGCGGAGCCCGCCGCCGCCGCCGCTTTCCCCGACGGAGAAACGAAAGCGAAAGCGGGTGCGGGGGCGGCGGCGACCATGGCGCTGCTGGTGCGCGGCGACTGGGGGGGCTCGGCCGAGCCCTCGCCCGC
>VZTS01015593.1:10849-57659 GCA_013400795.1 Pluvianellus socialis
TGCGGCTGTTCGGGGTTTTTTTTTTTTTTATGGTGTTCGTTTTGTTTAGGTTTTTGGGGATTTTTTTTTTTTTCTTTTTAAACCGCGAAATTAATTAAATTCGCGAAGCGCAGCCCTGAAGTGAGCTCCAAGGCACGCGTAAAAACCGACCGAAGGAGCTTTCCGTGTGGGTTTTGGTTACTTTTTTTGGTTTCTTTTGGGTCCCGCTTCTCGCACCTGTGTTCTCCCCGCGGGCCCGAGCTCTGCTCGTCGCACGCAGCCCGCTCGTCTCGCTGCCGCGCAAAGTTATGGTTATTATTATAAATGTTTTGGGCAAACGGCGGTGGCGCGCAGGCGGAGACCCAGGGCATGGGCTGGGAAAGCCGTCCGACATCACTGTTGTCATTTTGGTTTCGCAGAATCACAGAATGTTAAGGGTTGGAAGGGACCTCTGGAGATCATCTGGTCCAACCTCCCTACCAGAGCAGGTCCACCTACAGCAGGTGGCACAGGATGGCGTCCAGGCAGGTTTGGAATGTCTCCAGAGTGGGAGACTCCACCACCTCTCTGGGCAGCCTGTTCCAGTGCTCTGCCACCCTCAAAGGAAAGAAGTTCCTCCTCATGTTGAGATGGAACTTCCTATATTCGATTTTGTACCCATTGCCCTTTGTCCTGTCACTGGGTGCCACTGAAAAAAGACTGGCCCCTCCTCCTGGCACCCTCCCTTTAAGTATTTGTAAACATTGATGAGATCCCCCCTAGTTCTGACTTAGCCTATGTTCCGTAGTGTTTCAAACCGGCAGGTAGAGACGTCGTGNCCCCCCCCCCCCTGCCCCCCCTCAGCGGCGCGGTGGTGTTGTTGGCAGTGCGGCGGCGGGTGCTGGAGCGGCGCGTCCATGAGCTGGACTGCGGAGCCGGGGGGCGGCTGTCGCTGCTGGTCACNCCGCGGGCCCGAGCTCTGCTCGTCGCACGCAGCCCGCTCGTCTCGCTGCCGCGCAAAGTTATGGTTATTATTATAAATGTTTTGGGCAAACGGCGGTGGCGCGCAGGCGGAGACCCAGGGCATGGGCTGGGAAAGCCGTCCGACATCACTGTTGTCATTTTGGTTTCGCAGAATCACAGAATGTTAAGGGTTGGAAGGGACCTCTGGAGATCATCTGGTCCAACCTCCCTACCAGAGCAGGTCCACCTACAGCAGGTGGCACAGGATGGCGTCCAGGCAGGTTTGGAATGTCTCCAGAGTGGGAGACTCCACCACCTCTCTGGGCAGCCTGTTCCAGTGCTCTGCCACCCTCAAAGGAAAGAAGTTCCTCCTCATGTTGAGATGGAACTTCCTATATTCGATTTTGTACCCATTGCCCTTTGTCCTGTCACTGGGTGCCACTGAAAAAAGACTGGCCCCTCCTCCTGGCACCCTCCCTTTAAGTATTTGTAAACATTGATGAGATCCCCCCTAGTTCTGACTTAGCCTATGTTCCGTAGTGTTTCAAACCGGCAGGTAGAGACGTCGTGCGGGGTCGGAATACGTCACGGGAGAGGCACCCCATTTCTGAAGGCGCTTCCCTCCAATGGAGGGGTGTCCTGGGCGGATGACGGTGACGGCACGGTTTACAGGAGGGTGCTGTAATGCGCAGAGGGACCTGCTCCCGGTGGCTCACGTGGCACCGCTCCGCTCGTTTGTTTTCTGACATTATTCCCGAGGCCTTTGGGGGGTTTTTTTGAGCTTAAAGGGTGTTTCTGTAACCACATTCAACGTACAGTTTGGAAAAGGGAATATATGGGAATCTGTGATTCTGGTGGTGTCAATTGAAACTAAATTCGAGCTGTGTTAGCTCCCGCAAGAGCGTGACCTTTGTCTTCTCGAAGTCTGTGGTAACCGGGAGAGCATTGTCATTTCTCTTTAGTTCACGAAGCCCAGGTCCCTCTTCCCACCGGCCAGGATACAGAGGCTCCTGCGAGCGCTTGGCAGGAGAAGGCAGGTAAGTGCCGCTTCGCAAGCGAAGACCAGCGCGTCCTTGCTCAGTCGGTTTTCTTTGACCTTTGTGCTGCAGCGGTGCCCAGCTCACTGGGCTGGCTGCTGGTGTTTGTCTACTGTAGTGTAGAAATCGCGATCTCGGGCTAAAATAAACAAATGGATTTTTGGTTTGTACGAGTCCCTGTAGGAAACTCCCCACTTGACTGGCTGCCTCAGTCAGGTCAGTCCCGTAGGGGCTGGATTTTCAGCGGATGCTGATCTTTGTTCTGGGTCAGGTTGTCCCTACTCAGACCTTCCCAGCTGCCACCAGCCCTGCCGGGGTGACCTGGGGTGGGACACCAGTAGCTGCGTACCCGATGTGTAGACCCACGGTGACCCGCAGCAGCGGCCAGAGCTGAAAACAGTGAGGGTGGAAGAATGGTGATGGTTCCCCTCACCGTGGATTTGTGAAGGAGCTTTCGTACCCACTGCTTCTGCTGTCCTTGCCTGGTGGTGGATGGAAGCCTTTTCTCCTCAACCTGTTGATGGGCACCTCAGGCTCGAGATCCGCTGGGCTTGCTTGGGATTTAAAGGCTGTTGTGGAAAAAAAAAAAAAAACCTGCCTGAATTACCGTTTATTTGCCAGTTCTTTTCCCTGATCTTATCTGTGATCTGAACAAAAAGCAGTGTGAAAGCTTGGATGATAACAGGCTTGCGGTTTTTTCTTGGTTTTTTCTTAACTTTTGCCTAAGGCATTAGGGTGTGATCTTCCATTTCAGAATCCCTTGAGAAACTGGAAGCGGAAAAAACACCCTCTAGGAAATCTGTCATAGTGGTAACCACTGCCTCGGGGGAGGAAATAGAAGATGAGATTGTGGAAATGTACTTTGAAAATAAAAAGAAGTCTGGTGGGGGGATCATCGAGTCCTATGTCAAAAAGGATCAGCAAATGATCATCACCTTCCAGGATGAGAAAGGTACAATCCTATCTTACGGGTCTTGTATTACTCGAGTGCTGGATGTCTTTGGGAGTGGTGCTCCAGCAGGAGTTGTTCCTAAAGAGTGGCAGGATGTAAATATAAATAATGTAATATAAATATAAACAGGCAAATGTGCCTGTCTATCCAGTGCGGGTGTCGGTGTCTGGCAGGGGGTGTAACAACCCACAGGGAAGTAAGTGCTCCTCTAGAGCCGTCCCAAATGCTTGACCAACACTCCTGTAGAATTATGCAGGAGAAATGATGCCAGGAGCGCTGCAGAATAAGGAAGCTGTAATTCTAGTTCAGGAGGCTGGGTAATGCCTAGTACAGCATTAACTGCAGATCATGAGTAAACAGTATTTTGTTACATTTTCTTCCATATTCATTTCAATGGCCAGGGTTTGGGAGATCAGGAGGAAAAGAGGAAGGAAATACTATTTATTTGTAAGACAGAGAAGTGAATGCTCACCTCTGTGGAGAAAATAATTATAAAGTTGCCTCAATTTATGTGTAGTTTTCCTGTGTTTTCCTCTACACCAAGTTGCTGTTGGCCACTTCTTAATGTATGAGCGATGTATGCAAAAAGAGGAAATTTTTTATGCAGGAGGAATAGTTAAATATAGTTAAATATTTGATATAGTCAAATGTAGTTAAATAGCTAATAGTTAAATATTTGTTAAATACACAAGATAAGCAGGATGGGAAAACCCTTTCTTCATTTGCTTTTTATTAGGTGTTACTAATCTGGAGAACAGTTTCTTGCACTTGAGGGCAGTAGAAAGGAGGTTGCACTTACCTCAAAAAGCGCTTTTTTTTTTTTCCCTTTGGGGGAGGCTGGGGCCACCTAGATCATAGGGTAGCTTTTATCCTGATCCTAACTTTTGATGTAGTTTTGCTTTATTTCTGTTTCTTCTGTGACACAAGAAAGTGTGGCTGGCCAGATTTTTAAAGTAGAGTGTGATTTAACATGTTGCTCTGCTGTGGCGGGAAGGGAAGATCACATCTTTCTTTTTTTTCCTGTGGAACTAGATGCCCAAGAAGTTTTGCAAAGGAAGCATCACTCGGTGAAGAAAATTGATCTTGTTGTGGAGCCGTGGCAAGCGGAGACTCCCCAGGAGCCATTCCAAGTGGAGGACTCTCAAGGATCCCTGGCTCCCACCCTAGTCGTGCTTGAAAATGTGCAGGAGACAGTAAAAGATTGCATGTTAATTATGCTGGTAGAGAACATCAGTGGCTTGTCAGAGGATGATGGTGACTTCAGTGTGGAAATGATACCTGAAATACGTGCTGCTGTAGTTAGTTTTGCTGGGAATATTGGTAAGGAAGAGTCAGAGTTGCGGGTCTTTTTTATTAGCTACTTGTGTGGGGGGGAGACTAAGCAGGAAACGAATGTTTTCTGTCGTACGTTTAAGGTTTAATCTAACACTGCAACATTTTAAATGAGGATTTACTCTGCTGAAGTTAATGACGTGCCTTTTATCTGTAAGGGACGGAGGCCGGTGTAAGTCAGAGGATGGCTATCTCCAATTTGGATAGTAAACAACAGGCAGGGCTGAAAACAAATTGTAACCTTATAGAAACAAGGAAGGGATGTACTCAGATTGACGATAAAGGCTCTCCTTGCCAAAAGGTGCTAGATATGTAGTAAGTTTATATGGATTTGAGGATGGAATTTGTATGGAAAATTGAACAAGTACATGGAACAGAGCTTTTTAAGGCTACTAAATAGGCTGCATCAGGCTCGGGAAATCTTTTGTAGTAGCTTAGAGGCTGGGAGAGGATTAGGGAAGCAGCAGCTTCTTACAGCCGGTCTAGATTCCGGTCCCAGCAACAGCGACAGCAGGTTACTGGGCTGGATGGACCCTGGGATGCTGAGGCAAGTCCGGTTGTCCTTACGCAGAATGGCAGCTGTTGGATATGCAAGGCCTGGAATTAACACCGTCTGCTTTGCCTGATGCTGCAGTACCAGCTAGGTGTTAAGCTGCTGCGTGCCCACTGTGGGTTTTTTAGCGTGTTCGATACCACACACTTTCTGTTCTGCCCTATCGGTGATTGATAACAAAGGCATCTTCCAGGTGATGGAGAGGTGTCGGCTCCTACTTCTCACCAGTGAGAGGCTGGGGGGACTTCCTGCGAGATTTATAGTTGGTATTATTAACAAATTCCATCCCAGGACATGGGCAACAGTAGGTGGTGTGGTAAGACCTGATTGAGAATTGGGGTAAGCTGATGCTGTAGAGATAACGGCACTGCATTACCAGGAGAACTGAATTAAGCTGACGGCGATGAACTTGAGCGCTGCTGCGCTTGGGTCCTTTTAGGGACAAGGTGATTTTATGTGTGCTTGTTTCTGGATGAGGAGGTGGGACAGGAAAGAAGAGAGGATTCTGTCTTCTGTGTGGAAAAGTTGTAAATCTCTTTGGAAGGTAGAACACAGTGAAAATTAGTTATGTGCCACTTTGAAGCAGCTTATTTGGAATAGTTGTATTGCTGGTAACACGTAAGAATAAAGTTGCTCAGAAACCCTAAAGTTGTGAAGGGCTTAGGCTGTGGTATAAATAAACAAAAGAATTTTTTAGTCTCTGAGAAGGTGTGGAGTTTTTCTGCTTTAGAAGTCAGAAATTAGTTGCCTTTCCTGTCGTGGCCCAGTCCCAAATTTTTGGTGTAGCCTTTAGGAAATAAGCAGATCCTTTAAAAACATTTTTGGTGTTTTTCTGACAGACGTAAAAGTGACCTGACTATCTTTTACCGTGGTGATACTGTGATTTCTTTCATAAAACTGAAAGAAATAACTGTTGACACATCTGATTAGTTGTGTGTAAAGCCATAGCCCAAAAATGAACCTGATCTTACTTTCTTTTGGAGTTAAAGAGACACAGTGCTACTCAGTAGGAAAACTGGTGACAAATTCTGGCTGTGGTAGTTGTAGTCAACAATTGTGGTCAACCACGTGGCAGATACTAAGTGACAGATACTGAATATGTGGAAAGAGGCAGCTTTGTGGGCACTCCTGAATTGACACTGCTCTGTAATCCAGTGCTTTGGTTGACGCACACAGCGGTAGTCTGCTAACATCAGAGTAGAAAAGCAAGCAACTAGTTTGATCTTGACTTTTTTGGGTTGTGTTTCTTTTTTTTTTTTTTTTAATTTTTTCTTTTCTCTTTCTAGATGCAGAGGAATTAGCTAAAAAGCTCAACCAAAACCACAGAGCGAAGCAACAAAATATTACTGCGCGGTGCCTTGAGATAACAAGAAGTGTCAGGGCTGAAAACATACCACCTAACACAGCCAGTGACTATATAACCGTCTACTTCGAAAACAAGAAGAACGGAGGTGCGCAAGTGGTGGATGTTCAGCAGCTGCCCGATGAAGATGCAGCTATCATTACATTCAGTGACCATAAAGGTAATGCAGAAATGTGAAGCCTTTTATTTCTCTGAGATCCTTTTACCTAAAGATCGAAAAGTGGGTTTTCTAGAGAAATGCCTACTTGGCCGTCATAAAACGGTGGTTCTGGTGCTTTGTCAGCAGATCTCCGCTAACTGCAGCGCAAGCTTAAGTTTTGGGCCAACTGGGCACGAGGCATAGAATTTTTTCCTTTTCATGCACAGTTTATTTCACCCAGGCCTTGATCCTTACAGAGTTGAGGTTGCAGTTTGAGTTCCATAGAGAAAGTGCAGCTCCACATAGTGCAGGAGACTCCTCCCGCCGGCGCCTTCACCACCAGCTGCCCTGTGGCAACGTGTGCTTTCTGGCTCATCTGAGGACCAGTTCCTGGATGGCTTTTTGGCTGGAGAGCAGGTGCTGCAGCTCATCCAGCCAGCGACGGAAACATTGAGCACCCATGGAAGGTGGAGGAGGAGGGCGAAGCTGGAGGCGTTGCAGTGAAGGGGAGAGCTGAAGGGGAGTTGAAGAAAATAGATGCTCTTTGGGGGTGAAACGGAGGAGCTGTGATTTGATAGTGCTAAGTAACCGCCCAGATAGCTACTGAGTTGGCTGCTTTGAGTACAGCATATGACAGAAGTTGGGGGCAGGGACAGTGCTGGGTGTACCTCCTCCTGGAGGTGGACAGTGTTGGTTCTTTACTGTCTCTCTCCACCTTAGTTTTTGTCATTTAAAACAACTAACTCTTCTATAATTTGGAATTCTTTCTATCTGGGAAGCGGGGGGGCAAATTCATGTAAAACAATTCTTAGACATAACAAACATTATGATGTAGAAAACAAAGTTAAAAAACAACTGGGAGATCTTTCCTTCTAAGTGCTAGCATTAATTGTTTGTGGCTTTGTTTGTTTGTTTCAGATGTAACCAAGATCTTGGCAAAGCAGCATTCGCTCAACAAAACACCAATCTCCGTCTATCCTTACTACAGCTCACTGGGAACAGCTCTGTATGGAAAGGAAGGGCCACAAGTAAAGAAGCCGGATCCAGTTACAGTGCCTCTGGACCCACATATCTGGTTTTACTTGCAGAGAAACAATAGGCTAATTAAGGCAATAAGTTGTGAAATGGCAAAGTGTAATTGTGTGCTAACATGGCCTGAACCCCGATGTGAAAACCCAGAAGTTACTTTGCATCCTTCAGCTGCTTTGTCTGAGCAGAAGAGATTAGTATTTCGATTGATCAAGACATGGAATGAAAATGTTTCCGCGGCATTTTCGCGTAGCATATCGAAGTACAAAGCAATTAAATGTCAAGTAAGTGCAGAAGTGTGGGAAGCCATTAGAAACAGCTTTACCCACGATGAAGTTCTGCTCATCCCATGTATGTCCAAGGATCTACTTGTTCTAGTAGGTGAAGAAGAAGTTGTGAAGAATGTTGAACAAGAACTGAAGTTTCTCGTAGGAAAGGCGACCAGGGAAATTGAAAGAGAAAAGCAAAGAACTGATGAAGTGTTGGTAATGGGTCCGGGGGAGTATGCACTTGTACAGAGTACTGGTCTTGAAGAAAAAATTCGTACCGAGTTCCCAGCCCTGCAGATAACTTATGATCATTTGCAGAAGATAATTAACCTATGTGGAATCCCCGAGGAAGTTTATAAAGTGAAAGGGGAAATATTAGATAATATGCGCAAAATGGTGAAGAAAACAGTTAATATCCACCCTTATATTTTCAAGTTTTTAGAGCATATTGATAACGAAACCCTGTCACAGAGCCTGTTTATGTCAAAACAAATTAACGCCTTTTATGAGCTTGGCTCAGAAGCTGTCATCTTGAAAGGGAGTGCTTCTGAAGATCTCCTAAAAGCGGAAGAAGAAATAAAGAAGGAACTGGACTACAAAAGCATTACTTTGGAGGATGAGTCAGTCCTCCAGAAGAAGGAATGGGGTATGCTTACCAAGCAAAACTGCTCTAATGAAGATGTAACAGTCATTCAGGCAGAGAGTCAGGTCATCGTTGCTGGTTGTTCTCAAGCAGTAGCAAAAACCTTTGAGGAGCTTTTTAACTTTATAGATGAAAACACGCAAGTACAGAAGATCATCGGACGAAAGCCCATGGTGGTCATGATCTTTTTTGAGAAAGAGAAGGCCAACATTTGCAGCGACTTACAGAATAAAGGTGTGAAAGTTGACTTTAGCACGCACAACAAATGTAGAGTTATATCCCTGAGCGGGCCGAGAAGAGAAGTGGTGAAGGGAGCCACCTTAGTTGAGCAAATTCTCTCTGGCCTGCATTATAAGCGCGTTGTAATTAGAGAGCCGGGAGCCAAGTCATATTTTGAAGAGCGAGAACACTTTTTTGCCGCTACTGCGAAACAAGACTTTAAGTGTCTACTCAGGCTGGAAGAGCAGCCAGAAGAAGAGCTGGAAGAACAGCAAGAACATAGTAATACAGGCAAGCCCTATGAGCAGGTGGCCGTAGGTGGAGTCGTAATAGCGGTTTATAAAGCCAACTTGTGCACTTACCCCGTTGATGTTGTGGTAAATGCATCTAATGAGGAGTTAAAACACATCGGTGGCCTCGCTGACGCGCTGTTAAAAGCGGCTGGTCCAGAGCTGCAACGGGAATGTGACGAGCTGGTGAGGAAGAATGGGAATTTGCAGCCTGGCTGTGCAGTTATCATGGGCGCCGGGAAACTCCCCTGCAAGAACGTCATTCATGCTGTCGGGCCCAGGTGGAGGAAGGAAGAAGCAGAAAAGTGCGTGTACTTGTTAAAAAAGACAGTGAAGAAAAGTCTACAGCTGGCTGAAACATTTAATCATCGTTCCGTAGCTCTGCCTGCCCTAAGTGGAGGGATTTTTGGCTTTCCACTGGAACTGTGTACGTATTCGATTGTATCCTCCATCAAGGAGACCTTGGAAGAATCCAAGGGGGAGAGCAGCTTGAAGGAGGTTCACCTTGTTGATATTGTGCCTAATAACATTCAGGCTTTCTGCAAGGCACTGAGAGAAGTGTTTTCAGATTCTTTTCCTTCCTACAAGCCGCTCTCTCAGACCGGTACAGTTCACCAGCCTAGGAAAAGCAAAATTACTCAAAGCAGCAAGAACTTCCCATTGGTTACAACTGAGGAAGGCCTTCGCATCCTGCTGAAAAAGGGAAGCATTGAAGACGCTACAGTAAGCGTTTCAGATTTATTTACTTTTAAAATATCAGGGGGGTGTGTGTGTGTGTGTGTGTGTGTGTTTGGGTTTTTTTTTTAAAAAAAAAAAGCCAAACATGAAGTTGGCTCTTGCTGCTGATAAAGAGAATTGCTGTTCGATGGTTGTCTTACATGATAGGTACAGATGGCTGCGTAGCGTTGCACTTTGTCACCTACTAACACCAAGGCACACGGATCCCTGTGGCACGCGGTGCGTTCCAGTTTAGCAGAAGCAGGCTGGGGTCAGCAGGAATGGTTCTGGGCTCTGAACCCCCCCGCCCCAGCCCTACCTTGCTGGACAGGAACCACCTGCGTGCAGCACTGACCTTCCCAGAAATCCCGATTACAAGAGCGCCAAAGCAGAAGAGGGTGCTCGGTGCCGGTTAATGCGGGTACCCTGCCACGCCAGAGCGGATGGGCTGCTTCCCGATCCACTGTGGTCCCGGGGCAGCGCAGCCCTGCACGTCAGCCCCGTGCCCACGGCCGGTCTGGTTCTCCTCCCTACTTCTGTTGGATATCGGTCTGGAGAACTGTCACCCGTTACGCTGTTGGTGAACGCTGCCACGCAATGTTCAGTTGCTCTTGCATTTCTTGTGGGGAACCAACTCCACTAATGGATTTCCAGTTGCTTCCAGTATTGAATTGCTGTTAGCTGGCTGGTAGCTACTTTACTGACATCACCGATACTGGAAGCAACTCCTTTCAGAACTGCTTTCTGTAGTGGCCACCAAATCCTTGCAGGAGTGGATGCCTCCCACAGCGTGTCCATGCCGCTCCTCCAGTTGGCCGGGGCAGGATATACATTACGACGTGCCTTAGAGGTCCTTCCTGAGGAGCTGAATTTAGCACTTGACACTACGTTCATACCTCTTTTGTATTTCTCTCTTGTACGTTACCGCTTTTCTCACTTCTTTCTCCTTAGCTTTCCTCCAGTCTTGTCTGTCTTCAGCGTCTCCTTTTTCTCTAGACTAGTCACACATGGGAGGTCCCACTTACCTCGGCAAACACAGATGATTTTTCTTTTTTTGGTCTGCAAGCTTCTCTTGGAGAACAAGCTTGCATAAACGTTTTTCAAATGGAGGCAGAATGAGTAGACCAGGGATGCAGAATTTTAACTTTCTCCCATGGGGTTGAAATGAACGTTAACTCAGCTTTTGCGTTGCTTCGGGCGGGCTCACAATATTAGAATTGAGCATAACTTCTGGTCTGTTCCAAAACTTTGCTCGCTCTCAGATGGCTGTCCCAAAAATTCGCTTTGTAAATCAGCGGACAGGCTGTGTTTGAACAATTGCTGCAAAAATTTAAATTTGATACTGAAAAGTTAGAGTTTTGTGTGTGTTTTTCAGACAGACGTCGTTGTCATCAGTGTTCCCAGAGATCTCCAGCTTGACAAAGGGCCGCTCGCTAAAGCTTTGCTCTCAAAGGCAGGGCCAATGCTTCAGACAGAATTGAAAGAAGAAGGCCTAAGAAAAACACCTGAGGAAGGATCTGTGTTGAAAACAAAAAGTTACAATTTAGGTTGCAGTGTCGTGCTCCATGCTGTCGTACCTGCATGGTCCCAGAGACACGCATCTTCAAAGGTATAAGCATTTTTATTTGCTGAATTTGACTGGGCTTTATATTGGCTTTAATGCAACTTCTCCTTTGAAATGAGGGACAGTTTCATAGGAGGTGAGAGAGTTTGGGCTGTTCCTTTTTTGTCTGTGTGGCTGATCCCTTGTTGGTTAATGTATTCCTTGTGATGTGTGCAATTATTGTATTTTAATACTGAGAGATAGCTAAAAGGGAAAGTGCTACTTTGCACATACCGCAAAAACTGACTTTTAGTAATTGAAAAAAATAATTGTGCTTTACAGGCCTTGGGTGCCATCATCACAAAATGCCTGCAAATTGCTGAAGAATTATGCTTAAAGTCAATTACTTTCCCAGCGATTGGGACAGGGAATTTAGGATTCCCAAGGTCTGTTGTTGCTAAATTACTGTTTGACAAGGTGCTTGAATTCAGTAGTAAAAACAAGGTAAATTCTCTTGAGGAGGTTCACTTTCTGTTGCACCAAAAAGACACAGCTAATATTCAGGTGAGTGGCTGTATTTTTCTGTCTCTATTGTGTGCTGTTCTGTTTGGATGTATCTCATGATACTTGGCTATCTGATGATCTCCAAAGAATCCACAGGGTGCTTGTTCTTATACTAAAGAAGTTTGCTGACAGCCTCTCTTGCCTGTACTAAAAGTTCTCTTTTTGATTCTACCCCTCATGGTCACCTGCCTGTCCTGTACAACTCCGTTCCCTTCCTGTCCTTTCCTGTTCCCTGGCAATAATACAGATGAAAGTGTAATTACTCTTATCTCATGATGTCACCTAATTCTTCAGTATGTAGAACTTGCTTACAGGTAAATTGACTGCAAGTCTTCACTTTGGAGGGGGGAAAAGGAGTGCTTTCAATGGAATGCTAATGTCTCTTTAGGAAGAATAATTATGCTAGGATTGCTGCTGGTAAAATTCTCCATTAGAATTAGAAAATGTATCAGTATTCCACATTCTCCTTTCTTCAGTATCACATTAGCACGGATTTCCTGTATCCACACTCAAGTTGCTCTTTTCACACGAGTCCCTCAAAAGAGAGCAGCCACACTGGGAATTAACGTCCAAATAAGTGGTCCTGCATCTGTTGACTTCTGCTGTTTTGTGAGTAGCTAATGCGTTTTGAAGGGCCAAACTCGAAGGCCATGGCCCCAAAGCCTGATCTGTTGTGCATAGAGAAGGGTGGCATTAGCTTCAAGACTTGAGTTAGAGTGTAAACTAGTCTCTTCATGTAGGAGCCATCTGGTAATGAGCCCCTCTGGAATGGTACTTAGGTCTTTGACATGGTTATTTATCAATTCTGTCTGTTGCTCACCTTGCTCTCTGAGAACAGCAGCGAGAAGGCTTGCCATCAGAATTATGGCAGATGGTGTGAAGTAATTTGCATTAACCTCTTTCTAAATGTTTTTTAACTTTGCTTTTCAAACCTTTATTTCTACTATGTAATGTAAAGGCTTCTGCAGGGGTTGATGGTAATTTTCCTTCTCTAGGAGTTTTCATATGAACTTGAAAACAGATACGGAAATACTGTAGAAGCTAAAGTGCAGAAGACTTCTCCAAATAAGGCTGGCCAAAACACAGGTAACCTTGTTTCACAGAAGTTGTGTGCCTAGTGGATTTTTCTTCATACCTCCCCCCCCCCATTATTTTAAATGTTCCAGGGAAAGCATTCATTATGGATGTTTAGATATTTGTTTAGTGAACATGTCATTCCCAACGTCCAAGTAACGGTTGAAGTGGCTGCTGTAAAGGCAGCACTTAGTATTTTTGGGCTGAGTGTCTATAAAGTCTGACACAGTGTTGGAGATGCTAACAAAAAAAACCCCTGTACCTGTGGTTCGTGATCTGGATAGTGCCCCTACAAATCAGGACAGCAGAAGCTATCATGTGCCAAGGGCATAAGTAGGGCTTTTTCTTCTATTGCTGCACAACTTGATTAGATGCTGAACAGGTCGGTGTCTTTCTGTGCCCTGGGAAGGCAGGTGACTTCCTGGGTTTATGTCTTAAAGTTGCCTCTTTGGAATACTCTTAAATCTTTTACACGTTCCGATGAATAGCAAAACCAAGCTGAAATATCCTTGGTGTTATCCAGCGTAATGGAACTGCGGAGTGTAGGAAATAAGTTACACGTTGAAAACTTCAACCAAGTTTTTACGAGTAACGCATAGGTTCTGATAGTTCCTGTCACGCAGTAGAGAACCTACCTGAAAACTCTGTTGGACAGAGGAGCAAGGGAGTGAGACTTGGGAAGTTTGCTGCTCTCTTACCTTGGAGTTCCACAAAGGTTTATTTAATAAAAATGTCACAAAGTGTAGTGTCTGTATACCAGGTGTGCAGCAAAACAAGTTTTTTATGCTGTCTCAGCAGGAATAGCAGTGGTGGGAATAGGCGAAGGCTGATCAGAGACTCCTGTGAGAAGGAGAGATTTTCAGTTAACGTGGCAGGCAGTTCCTCTTCCCAGGCTGGGTCCAGAGACAACCTGTGGTCTCTATAGGCGTTGTACCTGTGAAGAAGTCCCTTATCTCTTACCTCGTTGCTCCCTTCTGCTTGGGGACTGTATTTCTTCCCTGCAGCTTTCAGTGGTGCCTCTTCAGACCCAGCACAGGATGTACATGAAATGACGATTGGCTCCATTGTGTTCCGGGTGGCGGAAGGAGATATTACCAAGGAAGAGGGAGATGTCATTGTAAACGTAACAAACCAAACCTTCAGCCTCAAAACAGGTATTTTAGTTGGTATTAATGTGTGAAAACAGTACGTATGGTGGGAAGGGCTGGATAAGGAGAGTAGGAAGTGTTCTTCTCAATGTTTCAAACCCTTTTGTTTCACAGGGTGCTTTCTGTTTTGCTTAGGGTACAAAGGTTCAGTTAGGAAGTGTTAGAAACTTTCTTGTTAATCTCTGATACAGGGTGGCATGTTTAAGCCTTTTGCAGAAAGGGAAACTGATGATTTTTTTTTGTAGAATCTTTTTATAGAACATCGCAGGGACTAAAGAAGACGACAAACCTCAGTGAGATTTTGACCTCAGTGAAACTTCTTAGGTACTTTAGACATCACTTTGAGTTGAAAAGCATAAGCCTGCAATTTAGGCAACAGTGCTTTTCAACTACAACTTTTACTGTTATCAGGATTGAGATATTTTAGATATGTGGTATGCAGTTCTGCCTCAGATGGGACTTTAATGGCGTTAACAGTAGTAACAGTGGATTTGTGTGTCTCTTCTCATTTAAGGTGTCTCTGGAGCAATTCTGAACGGTGCTGGAAAAGCAGTTGAAGATGAATGTGCTCAACTAGGTATGGTACAACATTCCTGTCCTCCTTCCTGAAGGTGTTCATGCATGGCAGGAAATCTGTTGGAATACTTTCTCAGTGCCTACTGTACATCTGTCCGTATTATGCACTGCGATACACCAGCTAGTTTTTATTCAGTTAATGTGATCTTTGTAACACATTTAATGAGGGAAGGAAAAGAAAAATCTTCAAGAAGAGAGAGCTTCTAAGCATACGTAAAGAACTAAACCTATTCATTATTGCATCCTCTTATTCCAGTAAAGCCTTCCATGATAAAAACAAATCAATTCTACATCAAACAGAGCCATGAGGAAGGGATGATGTTGGCAGGAATGTTAATAGAGAAGCCATACCTCACTGAGAGCAGCGCCTTTTGCCGTTCCTGAGAGAGAAAATGCATGTTTGCTGCTGGCTGAACTAGCAACCCGGTACCACATCCTGTGTGTGACCAAGAGGGGAAAACCAGTGAAGCTGGGCTCCTGCCTCTGAGGAGGCATTTATCTGTAGACCCAATTCAGCTAGTGAACAGCAAATACAAGGAATGGGGAGTAGGGATGGACAAGTATGTGGTTTAAAACTCCACCAATTAAGGGAAGTGGGAAAGAGGCCAGCGTGGAGGTCAGCTTGGAGGACCAACCAAAGGAAAAGAATTATGTGGAGGAGATAAGAGGTAAATCTCTCTTGTGCAGGCCAAGAGGGTAATTCAGGCTAGGTTCCTGAGGGTCGATGGCATGCTGGTGTGTGTCTGAAGACAGTGTAGTACAAGTCTGCATGAAGTTCTTCAAGTCTGCAGAGCAAACTTGACAAATGAAAGCCCACAAAGTTTATTTGCCAAATGAGGCAAATATTTTACAAGCATAAAATGAATCCTTGTGCCTTGGAAATGAAAATAGAGAGATGGGGTTGCGCAGATGGGATTGGACGGGATCCAGCTCCTACAGGAAGGAGACTTGAAGCTTATCCTGGGGTATCTTTGTCACCGTTTATCTCCTAATGAGGATTAGTACACATCTGTATTGTGGATAATTGTTGATTCATTATGTTCTCCTACTTAATGTTTCAGCCTCACAACAGAAAAAGAGCTATATCACCACTCATGCAGGAAGGCTGCCGTGCAAAAAAATAATTCATTTTATTGCCCAAGATGATATCAAGTTCCTGGTCTCCACGGTGCTTCAGGAGTGTGAATTACAGCAGTATGCCTCGGTCACCTTCCCAGCAATTGGAACAGGTCTGTGTCTCCCTTTTCAAATGGGTTTGGTGCGTGTGCTTTTGCTGATCTCGGGGTTCAAGCAATGAGTTTGACTTATCTTGAGGGTTTATTCTTTGGTGAAAATATATTCAGAAGCTGCAGGCTTTAAAACTGTTACCAGAAGCCTATGAACACCTAGAAAGCTTCACTCCTTGCAGTCTGCTAGTATGTAAAGAGTATCAGTGCTCTACAGCTGACACTTCCATACTAACAGGGATTCAAAGGTATGTCTGCACTTCCTGGAGAACCGTAAATATGTCACAGCAGCCCGATATGTGTGAGCAGCTTATTGGAGAATACCCAAGGAGCTACTTCTCCATCGCCAAAATCAGTAGATGATGCAACATGGACTAGCAGTCACACAAGTAGGGTTGATATGGATGGAAACGTGAGCCTATCCAACAGGCCAGATTGTCCCTTTTTCTTCTCATGTTATTTTCAGTTTGACCAGCAGAAATCCCTAGGGTCAGAGAATCCAGAACTGGGCATGCAGGGACCTTTTGGCGTGAATAAAAGCTAGACTTGCTTTTTCAGCAAGGAGTTGGCTGTTGGGCCATTGAGCGTCAGGCGTATGGCCTGTTAGATAACCGAGTCATATCGTATGCATCATAACCTGATCAGTCACTGCGTCAACAAAAGTAAACTTCCATTTTTCCCTTGCTGGAAAGGTGGTCTCAAACCTCCTTTTCCTGGTCAATGGAAACCTTCCCTAACGGCCAGCCTGAAGTTATTTCTGCCTTGTTTGTGATCCAAGTGGTTTGGGGGTATGTTCGTAACTGTCCTTTTAAAGATGTTCTAACCATTTGCAACCGTTACTAACGCTTTTTTAAAGGCAGAATGTTTATAACTTGTTTCAGGTGCGGCAGGCCGTGACCCAGCCATAGTAGCTGACCACATGATAGATGCAGTAACTGACTTTGCAAGGAGTAACTCTGCTCCATCTGTGAAAACTATTAAAGTTGTCATCTTTCAGCCACATCTGCTGAGTGTGTTCCAGAAAAGCATGCAGAAAAGAAAAAGGCCTTCTGTAACAGCAGCCAGAGCATTCTTTTCCAAGTTAACGTGTAAGTAGATGTCACTTAAATACAGGTTAGAGATCAATCTGTTTAGCACCAGTTGGTAATGGTTAATATTAATTACAACACTTGTGTATTTCAATGTAGCACTCTGGAACGCTGAGAAATGTTCCCCAAAGGAAAAAACCAAAGCCGTTTTGGAAAAGAAAATTGACCTGACTGTTGTGCAGATTTGTGGTGAAAACAAAAAGAAAGTGGAAGAAGCTGAAAATTGGTTGAAAAGTGCAATTCTGAAGGAGCAGTTTCAAACAGAAATCACAGATGAGTCTATCTGTCATTTCAGTGAAGCGGAGAGTGAGGAACTGTGTGAGCTACAAATGAAACTGAAAATTGCTCTTCATCTGGATAGTACCTCTGTTCGAATTTCAGGTGTTGAGAAAGATGTCTGGATTGCTTATTCAAATGTTCAGGAAATGATCCACAGGGTAAAAGCTGCTAAACAGGAAGCAATCAGAGCAGAACTTTTACAAAACCTAATTGAGTGGAAATATCTTGGAAAGGATTCCTATGTGCCCTTCGATAGTCTCACAAATATGAAGCTGGAAAATGCTTTCAATGGAGAGCAGAAAACTGTTTCAGTCATCATCAATGAGCAAAAATACACAGTGAATGTAGAAACTAGATATGCTGTGGATGACCAAGGAAACCATAGACCCATTATACGTATTGATAAATCAGAAGGTAAGTAAAAGCATCTTGTCAGACTGACGTTCCCACGTTAAAACCAGGTTGGACCCCTCCTAGAAGAGTAAAAAATGGTCAAACGTGTAAAATATTTTTAGGAGCTTTGTGCAGGTCCATTTCTGGAGAACGTAGAAAGGAACTGAGTTAGGAAGTGAAAATAATAGAATCCTGCAGTTATTTCAAATATTTGGAAGAGTAGGTAGTGTCTTCTGAGGTTCTTAACAGGCTTACTAGCAATAATTAGATGTTTGTAGCAGGTGTCACTCTAGATCTTAACTAATTTCAGTTCTTGAGATGTACCCTCTTGCATTTACTTCTGGTCCTTTACAATATACGGAGCTACCTTTTTCTTACACATCCATACCAGACTTTTCCCAGTGTATTATTTTTCCTTGTCCTGCTGTGACTCAGTTTTACAGGGGCACATTTTATATCTTAATGGGAGCGACTTTTTTTGTCTACTTAACACTTGAAAGTGAAAGTGGATGGGTTTAAGTAACGGTGCAGCTCCCAGTGCCTTAGTGATGTCTCCTGCACACAGTTTTCAGATTGTTTTGTTTTTTGTTCTCTCGCCAAAAAATGTCACTTCTAATTGAGGGAACCTGTAATGCTGTGTTGTGTAATGTTGTGTAATGTCAGTATTACTGTTTGACAATACAGCGAGATATTAGGCCTCATGTGAAGTCAGAGAAGGGAAGAAAGGGAAGACTTCTGCTTTTCAGATGGAGGGTATATTCTTGAACTTCTTAATTTAAAACCTTCCATGTTCAGATGCCTTGCTCCTAGTCTCCCAGTTGATGAGATTTAACTACTCGGTAAATCTGCGTTTTCTTCCATGTCCTTAAAAACTTGATTTGCAGGTAATTCTACTGGTAAAAGATGCTGCAAAGGATTCTTCTTCAGCTGTGAAGAATGGGTTTGTCTAGGAACTACCAGTTCAGGCACATCAATTGCCAGTGCAGCGGCAAACTAGAAACTACAGTGTCCTAATCCTCTGGCAAAAGACCCATGGAATACTCATGGCTGACAAAGACCAGTAGGCACTAGTGATAAGCTAGACGTATGGGCTTTTAGAAGGGTTTGTGGCAGGGCATATTTCAAGCGGAGGATTTGGGTAAATATGATTGATTATGGTTCTTCTGCAGATCAGGAGTCAACAGTTCTCCCTGCAACGTGGGACGATATGCAAAACCAGCGACTCAAAATAGTGGAACTAAAGCCAGAAACAAGAGAATACAAAGATGTGCAGGAAAGGTTTCTGAAGACCTGTCAGTCATTTAAAATTGAAAAGGTAAAAGCATGTCATTGTTTCTGAGCACAAATACATTGATATTAAGTGATGAAGAATACTAATAACAATGGGGAAAAAAAATCCACTGGGATTTCTGAAGTTGGACAAGTCTTTATGGTTGTCCATAACTTTAATCATCATCAGTTTCATGTAGCAGTTGAGGTGTTTGGAACGACTCTTAAGCAGTCACTTCTTCAGCATCCAGGGAGAGTGCTCGTTCTTTAAGTCACTTTTGCTATAGTAAGAGCACAGTATTTGCTCGCTTAAGCCGTGTGTGCCTTGCAGGTAGGCATGTCATCTGCACCCCAGAAACCCGCAAAACTGTCCTGTATTGTTTCCTATGGAGTGTTTCTGTCATGTTTTGGGCTGGGTTCTGCTGCCCATCATGCTAAAGTTTGCAGTGATTTGATGAAGCTATTTCTTAATCTGGTGTACAGGCATTGGAGCTAGGAGGAGAAATCTGGGGAGCAGATCGAATAGTTGATACACTATTGTTTTCATAACAGCAAGGTAAAGAAAATTAGTGTGTCTTCCTTTCAAACTCTGCAGATTGAAAGGATACAGAACCCTTTTTTTTGGAAGGCCTACCAAATAAAGAAGCTTGAAATGGATAACAAAAATGGCAACACAAATAATGAGAGGCTTCTCTTTCATGGGACAAGTAAGGAGTCGTTAAACTTAATTAACGACCGTGGATTTAACCGGAGCTATGCTGGAATGCACGGTAATGTGAATTTCAAAACAACTCTTGTTTTCCTGAATAGGGGTAGGACTGATTTGCCATGCCATTTGTATAGTCCTGCCTTGTATGCAAAATTACTTGTTTTGTTAAATCTCCATATTGCAAATAACAAGCAAAGTTGTCAAGAGATTCACAGGCTCTGAAGATGGCAGATAAGTGATTGCTGCTCCTGAAACGCTAACCAACACTTGTTTTTCTGACTACAGGTGCAGCCTTTGGAAATGGAACATACTTCGCTGTTAATGCCAACTATTCTGCCAGTGATGTCTACTCTAAACCAGATGTGAATGGAAAGAAGTACATGTATTTGGCTCGAGTCGTTGTTGGAGAATATTGTCAGGGGACAAGAGGATCAATTACTCCAGCAGCAAAAAATGCTAATAACTCTATAGATCTGTTTGACAGTGCAACTGATAACGTGAGCCAGCCATCCATGTTTGTCATATTTAATGACATTCAAGCTTACCCGGAATACCTTATCACTTTCACTAGATAGGCGATTTGATTGCAGCCAAGATCGCATGTGTTCCAGTCTTTGTGTAGGACAGAAACATTTATAACAAAATACACAATGAAAACAATAAATAGGTTTATCAACTGAAATTCTTAAAGCTTGCTTGTGTTTAAGCAAGCTCTGGCAATTTTTGATAGTGCTGAAATAGACTGCTTGTCTACACTCGGCCTTACTTCTGTGCAGCCTTACGGCCATCCTACTTGCACTAGGAATCGAGGACTGGTGGGGAAGTGGAAGGGATCTTCTTTCTACCGCGGACAGCTTGCTGTTGCATTTCTGATGGCTTCTTATACTCTTTAAGTGATAGTCTGCATCATGAATTACGATACAGTGGTTTTCAATAAACAAACTCATTGTGGTTAGCGGCTTGTGTTTGTCTAAACCTCCACAAAAGTTTAACATTGGTTTTCAACCAATGAACTTGATATCCCAAATACGGATTTACTTGGTTTTAATAGAATAACCCTCCCTTGCAAGTTGAGATGTTCTACAGAAGGTTTTAGAAGCTGCGTGTTTTACTTATATATTGCCTAAGAGAGACAGAAAAGGTGTTTCTGTTGTTGTGTACCAGCTGCAGCAACCTTCCTGTGATCTGAAGGTGAAATGAATAAAGAAAAGCACAGACGGGTTTGGGGGGTTGCTGAGGCTTAAATAAATGGGTTATCTCAAAGAAGCAATCATTAACAAGCCAGAGTTCAGTGTTCCATGTTGGAGGGTGGAAGCAAAGCAACATCATCATCTTTATAGCATGTTGATGGAATTAAAAAAAAAAAAAATACGCCTTGGCCTTAGATATCATAAGATCTACTGGAAAAGTGGAGTGATGCAGCCACCTCCAAATTCTAAAAATCCTTGACTCCTCCAAATGTATCAGGTTTGACTTCTTATTTTGTTGGATGATTAAGAGAAACTCTTACAGTACATGGTTTACATAGTTAGGCTGCTCTGCCTGTAAAGCTTTACTGTGGGTTGGCATGTCCATACGAGCAATAATCATTGCAGGGTAAACATTGCCGAGGGCTGCGTTTTCTAGGGAAGGTAATGTGAAATAATGTGAACCTGTGAGTATCTCAGCAGAGCTGTCGGCATCGGGCCCTTCATCCACACCCTGCCCCTGCAGCAGGGCTGGAACCACACGTTTTGAACTTCTAGTGCTTGAAATCAAGATACAGGTATGGGGGCCAAAAGTCTTTAAGTTTTGCTGTAAAAATGAGTAAATTTAATTGATCCCTGTAACAGATATGGTGACTGGTTCACTGACAGGACAGGAGGCAGAGGTGATGGCTCAGGGTGCTTCACTGCAGCTGGTGGGTCACTGGTGCCACCCTGACCTTTCTCTCCAGGGGACAGTAATGCATCTGTTCTCATCTTCTCCATCACCACAAGAAGCCGTGGAGAACATCATGGTGTTTTTTCACCAGTGCTTGCATAGTAGGTGCCGAGGGCAGCAGGCACGGCTGTCCTGGTTTGAGACAACGAAACCACTTTTCAGTAACTTTGTTTTTCAGTTAAGTCTCTTCTAACTGACTGCATTCTCTGAAATTAACGGCGTATTTTTTCAGGCATTGCTTGTGGCAGTGATAAGGTCTGATGTTTATAGTTACTGCTGCGGGCTGGTATGTGGAGAAGCTGCTGCTTAGACTTGCTGCCGAAACAGCCAAGGTCGGCTCCCGCGGTTGTGTGCCAAGTCGGAGGGCTGGAAGCTGGAGCCGGAGAGAGGGGGGGGTCACACCGGTGGGGAGGAGCGGACAGGACCGGTGACCCAAACCTGACCAACGGGCTGTTCCATCTCCTCTGCTTCATGCTCCATATAAAGCTGAGGGATGAAAGGGGCTGAGTCTCTGTCTCCAGCGGCTGCCAGCCGGGAGGTCTCCATCCCTTCTCTTGCCTTTGATCCTCATCCTTGTGTTCCTGAATCCAGATCCCAACCATCGCTGAGCCCCCTTCCGGTGCCGGCCAGGGACGTGATCGTCATCCTGGGAGCTCCATATTGGTTTTGTATATATTTGTATTATATTTAATTATTTTCTTATTCATATTTTCTCTTTACTGTTAGTATCTCACTATCGCTGGTTTTGGTTGGGTTTTTTTGATTGGATTTTTTTTCTCCCCACCCCGTAAGTCTCTCCCCCTTCCCCTGCCGGGCAGGAGACGAAGTTAACAGAAGAAGTTAATGGCGAGCGGGGTCGGGTTAGTGGCCAGCCCAGCCTCCCCCCGGGCCGCTGCCACTGGGCTCTCTGCGGGCCACCAGTAAAAGCCGTCGCCGGTACAGGCGACCCACAGCGGGGGCGCCAGGGAACCCTGTTCGCACCGGAGGGAGGGACGGAGGGACGGAGGGAGGGGACGTTTTCTCAGGCGGAGGCGGTGCCTGAGGCAGCCGTGGGTGTCGCGGCCCGTTCGGCGGGGCGGGGAGCGCAGGTGCGAGGAGGAGCCGGAGCCGGCCCGGGGCGGGCCTGTGGCCGCAGACGGCGGCGGGAACGTCCCGTCCCGTCCCGGCGCCGCTTCCGCCTCGCCNGCTGCTCGGCTGCCCAGGGCGGAGGGGCCCGGGCCCGGGAGCGGGATGGCTGCGGGAGCGAGGGCGTTGGGCGTCCGGGCTCGCCGGCCGTAACTTTCTGCAAGTTCAAACGTGTGTATTCTGCCTTAATTACCGCGTGTCAAATCATCACCGAGCCGTAGAGCGGTTTGGGTCGGAGGGAACCTTAAAGATCATCCAGCTCCAACCCCCTGCCCTGGGCAGGGACACCTCCCGCTACAGCTGGTTGCTCAAAGCCCCATCCAACCTGGCCTTGAACATTCCAGGGATGGGGCATCCACAGCTTCTCCGGGCAACCTGTGCCGGTGCCTCACCACCCTCGTGGTGAAAAATTTCTCCCTGCGATCTGGTCTAAAATCCACCCTCTTCCAGCCTGAAGCCATCATCCCTCCTCCTGTCGCTGCTCCCACCGATAAAGGGTCCCTCCCCAGCTTTCCTGTAGGCACCCTTTAGCTACTGGAAAGTTCCAGGAAGGTCTCCCCGGAGCCTTCTCTTCTCCCGGCTGAACAAACCCGACTCTCCCAGCCTGTCTGCATGGCAGGGGCGCTCCAGCCCTCTGATGGTCTTCATGGCCCTCCTTGTGTGATGTGATATATACAGTCTAGCATGTAATATACATATCTATAGCTTATAATATGTCATATAGCCTGTAATATGCAATATAGACTATATAACACATATTTGCTTATATATAGGGTTAAACCCTCTGGTGGTCTTCGTGGCCCTCCTCATGTGATGTGATATATATAGTCTAGTATGTAATATACACATCTATAGCATATAATACATCCTATATCCTGTGACATGCAATATAGGCTATATAATACGTATTTGCTTACATATAGGATTAAATTTGGTGCTTAGTACTAGTCTCTGGATTGCAATTTGAATAACTCTAGGTTATAAGTCAATAAATGTGCCCTACCAGGTGTATGTGCGTATATATTAATTTTGATGCGCAGTAGTATTCTCTAGATCACACTTGGAATAACATCATAGAATGGTTTAGGTCGGAAGGGACCTTAAAGATTGTCTGATTCCAACCCCACTGCCATGGGGGGGTTGGAATCCCACTAGTCTCCCACTAGACCAGGCTGCTCAAAGTCCCAAGCCTGGTCTTGAACACTTCCAGGGATGGGGCATCCACAGCTTCCCTGGGCAACCTGTTCCAGTGCCTCACCACCCTCATGGTAAAGAATTTCTTCCTAATACCTAATCTAAATCTAACCTCTTTCAGCTTAAAACCGTTACCCCTCATTTTATTGCTACGCTCTCCAATAAAGAGTCCCTCCCCATCTTTCCTGTAGGCCCTCTTTAATAACAAATAATAATAAAGCTTATGTTAATATAACCTATATATTGTAGAGGGATATATATTAAATCTATGACATATATAATGTGCCTGTGTTTGTGTGAAGTTGCAGCAAGGTGGAAAGCATTTAGCTGCAGTTGTGTTAAATGTATGCATACACATGTGTGTTCACGTGTGTGCATAAAAACAAATATATACACTCTTCTCACACCCCCCCCACCGCCCTTATCATCCTTCCCATGACTTTCCCTGGTCAGTTCAGGACACGCAGTCCCAAGCCATTTTTTGACACTGGCTGGAAGAAGGTGGACAAGGTATGGGGCCGGTACCAGCATCATTTGCTGGTGGGTTTTTTTTGCAGAAATAGTACCCCCTGCTGTTCTTTAGTTTCTTTTCAGGAGGAAAGCCTTGTGTGTGCACTGTGTTAGTATTATGAGTTTAAAGCTCTTTCATTTTGTGGGACAGTATATGTGTCCGAGTGCAATGGTGGAAAAGTGCTACGTAACTTAAAGTTGTATTTCTATTCAGATTGTCACTGGGGTTTTTTTGGTTTTATTTAGTGAAGCAACAAGTTCTTGAGAGACAGTCTCATCAGCTGTATTTGGGAGAAAAAGGAGTATTGAAGTTGATTGTCACAGAGCCTGAAACAGCACTAGCTGCTGAAGGGGAGGCATTTGAAGAAAAACTAGTTTCCACAAAGGTGAATAAAAATTGTAAACCTAACCAGACCTTTGAAATAGCAGTGAGAGCGTCAAATCAGTTACTGATATTTTGCTTTCATTTTATTTTAGGCTCTGGATACCATGGGAAACCTTCAGACAAAAGGTAAGACATTACCCATCTCTCTGTGCGCTGATTCTTCATAAAACGAAAATGTGGGGGCTTTTCTCCACACACAGCTCCACGCAAGCGGTGCGTCTCCCCAGTACCTCAGTGACTTTGGTTAGGTCCTTTTTCAGCAATATTCTGCTAAGCTTTATCTACTAAGCAATCTAGAAATCAGTACTGCACACCCAAATATGCCCACATCTGTGAAGAGTAAACACTCAACCCCGAGACAGACCAGTTAATCAGAAAGTTCTTCAGTAATTACCTCCCTGTCTTTTGCTTTCCATATGAAGTCTTGTTTCGTGCTGTTTTGGGTAGTTTTCCTCCTTTCAAAATTAGGTACTCAAAGTTGTCACCTGCTGTTTTTTGGTTATACTAGAGAGGCCTCTGAAAATCTCCAGATGCTGTTCTTAATCGCTTTGTGGGGTCAGCCTGGCTTTCAGTTCTGTCTTTTTTTCTACTTTCTTCATTGGACATAGCGGAGCAGATGATTCCCGTTGGCGATTTAGAAATTAATAACGAGTGTCTGTAGAGCTGTTGCTTTTGTGGTTGTTTCTTTTGTTTTCCTCTTGTCGGGCTTATGCTGGTAGGCCTTCAAAGGCAGCTATCTTCTGCAGATGTTGTGGGTTTGGTATCAGTTGTTGTTGTACCCCGAGAGACCTTGTGGCGAGCAGGGAGAGCCAGCCTGTTTGCGCTGCCACCTGCTTGAGCCTTCCCACCCCACGTCTCTGTCTCCCTGCTTGGGGCTGCCCCCCACGGCCAGCCTGTTGGGTGCTACCCCAGGAGTTAGGGATTTTTGGGTGTTCTTGAGCAAAAGCAGGCAGAGACCTTACACCAACCCCCCCATCCCTGCTCAGGTGTACAAGTGCTCCACCGACCCCCTCTCCCCGCAGTCCTACGTGTCCTCTGCCGCAGCCAGAGATGGTGGCCCCGGAGGTTTACACTAAGGGTGGTGGGCAACGGGGTTTCATTCAATGCTCGTCTCCCTGCCATGGTGCAGGAACGCACTGGTTTGCCAAACTGAGAGGGGCTTACGCTCCTGCTTGTGGTCCTTGAGGCAAGGAGCGGAGAGCTGCCTTTGTTAGCAAGTAATGGCCATCTTGAGCACCCTGGGGTGCCCTTTGGCCTGTGCCAGTCCCCCGCCACCCTGCAGCGCTCTGTGACTGCTGTTTTCTGTGACTTGTTGGGCAGTTGTGTCATCACACGCCTGGGTGACACTTTGAGTTTCCTTAGGCACGCAGAGGAGCACATTGTTCCCATTCGGAGGTTCTGTCCCGCCTCTACCCTCATCTGCTGTAAAGCTGGAGATGTGCCTTCCTCCAGCAGCCACTGGACTTCTGGGGTACTCGGTGGGCGACCCCCGCTAAATTTTCTATTCACAAAATTTTGTTGCATCCCTTCCAGCTTCCTGCACGCGTGGGTCCTTCAGTGCTGTTACACCACAGTGACGGCGTGGCATGGTTGCCATCAGGAGGCTTCGCATCAAGTCATGCACAGCTACTAGTGGCCTATGGTGCCTGTGGATGTCCTGAGCGATGTTCAGGCTTGTTGTGCCTGTACCCAGGCTGAGAAACTGATTCAGAAGCTGCAGGGTTTCTCACAACCCTTACAAATACTGGAGCAGCTGTGG
The DNA here is from genome assembly GCA_013400795.1 of Pluvianellus socialis. NCBI lineage: Eukaryota > Metazoa > Chordata > Aves > Charadriiformes > Charadriidae > Pluvianellus > Pluvianellus socialis. Next base: position 37,079 of record VZTS01015593.1, read on the forward strand.
TCAATTATCTCAATGGATTTTATTTTATTTTATTCCTGTCTCTAACATGGAGGCTTAACAGTGTCCTTGGACTTGTTTACTCTTGGCTATTTTTGTGCCACCAAAGAAGCTGCCCGCAGCCCCGCAGAATATTGCATCTGGGCTATTTTGAATCCCAAAATGTCCTGGGCTACCCTGCAGCATTTGGTTGGTTATATGATCTCTTCTCTTGGGAAAGGAATGGAGAGAAAGGGTAAGCAAAATCTGTTTATTCCAGGAAATGCATACTGATAATGTCATGCGGCTTATTTCTCTTTCTGTTGAAGATGATGCAGAAGCCTTGCAGAAAGCAGAGAGTTCTGTTGCGAACAGTGAACTCCAGGAGGAGGCTGGCTCTGGGAAGAATGTTGCAGAAAAGTCTGCGGAGACCTCACCTTCGGTGGTGTTTGAAAACATCCAAGGATGCAGTCCAAAATGCTTAACTACACTGTTGGAGAGCATCAGCGGCCTGGCAGTAGATGATGACTTCACTGTGGAAGTGATACCTGGAATAAATGTTGCTGTAGCTACTTTTATAAAAAGTATCGGTAAGACAGGATGGACACCATCCTTCATTTCCATGTATATGTACCAGTAATAGCTTTCACAGCTTGATTCTTCTCCCATTAGAGATTCAGATAGTTTTCAAAAAGTACCTGGACTGTAGTCTCTCAAGAAAGATGTCTTATATAGAGCTCCATGAAAGTGTCTGTGATCCAAATCTTACGCTAAAGGGAGAAAATTGTGGTATCTTCATTAATTGAAGCTGGATGGGAATGTTTCATTGTCTCTGTCTTACTTTGAGTTAGGTGGAGAAGAATTAGACGCAGAGTGAGCGTGGAGAGCAGTTCTGCAAATTATTGAAGTATATGGTTTGAGAAGACAGTGAATAGCTTAAGAGCTGAGTAAGAGGGGAACAGAGACACAGTGGTAGTGAGTAGCAGAGGGTAATGTGGCTGTGTGCATTTCCTCTTTTTTGTTACACCACAGAGTTATTTGACACCAAGGACAGTTTTGCTCCAAATACAGGGAGAAGTAGACTCATCTCATTTCGCTGCCAGAAGTGATAGCCAGGGCTGATAATGACCCAGGAAAACATGGTCAGTTCATACTGTTCTTCTGTTTACAGATACTGAAGAATTTGTCAAAAAGTGTTCACGAAACAAGAGACTTAAAGAATTCAAAGTAACTGCCAGGCTTCTTGAATTGACCCGGAGCATCAAGGCTGAAAACGTACCGGCCAGCGTTCCCACAGACTCCATCTCAGCTTACTTTGAGAGTGCACAGAATGGAGGGGGGCCTGTGTCAGATGTCCAGCTCTTCCCTGAGGAGAACTCGGCCATCATTACCTTCTGTAATCACAAAGGTAACACTGTCCTTCACCTCACCAAAGTGCCCCCAGGTGGTGGACCTGAAAGAAAATTAGCACAGATTTAGGCATTAGGAGAAGCCTGGCTTGCTGTCGCTAGAGCCAGTGTACTCTGTCCTGTTCCTGGGAAGTGCTCTGGATTTAGAAATACTGCTACATGTCCAGGGTTTCAGAATCTCTCTGGGTTTTTTATGTTACCGAAGGTTCACTTTAATACCGGCTTTGTGCACGGGTTCTCACTGATGTTTTTTCCCCATTTACAGAGGTTTTTATCTGCAGTACAGCATTAATTGTACTTACAGGTAGAGGAAGCAGGATCTGTGAATGACTTCAGTTTTCACAGTTAGCTTTCAGAAACGAATTAGAGTCAAATATCTTTGTTATCAGGGAAGAATAGCACTGAAGAACAATCTTGTTACTATTCCTTGTGTTGAATCACTGTCCTGGTTTTGTACAAGCACAACCTCTGGTAAGTATCTGTGTTAGGAGACTCCTGACTTAGTAAATTTCTTTACTTTTAATTAAATATATCTGCCAGGTGATTGTTTTTCTTCCAAGACTCAGAATTTGCTTAAGAATGTTTTGTACATTAAGTTAATACATAATTTGGATCATTGTAATGTGGTTTTAAGTCCTTGCCAATATTGTAGTTCATTTCCTTTGTCCACTCCACCTGAAATGTCAAAAAACCCACGTACAAATGCACTGGCACAAAGAGTTTTATTGTTAAGTTGAGAGTAAGGAGCCTTTCATAGTAGTATGTTAATACAGCCCTGCTCTGTGGTGGGATTTCCTTAGGAAATGAGAGTAGGTGTAGCTGTATAGGTAAATACAGGTGCAAGCATATTTACCACACTAGTTGGAGCCAAGACTCTTATCTTGTCCCCTACAGTGGTCTGGAAATCAGAAGGACATAAAAATAGCTCTGTCAAATGAAAAAAAAAAAATTAATTATTTTATTCAATGTAGTAGTTCTAAGAACAAAGTCATTTGCTTGATTTAAAGTTAGCGGTATATGTGTGTGTGTCCTGACATTTAGATCTAAACACTGTCTTGGAAAAGCAGCATTTACTGGAACAGCAACCGATTTCTGTGCATCCGTATTACCACTCCCTGGGAACAGCTCTCTATGGAGAGGGAAGACCAACTGTCAAGATGCCAGACCCCATTGGGGTGCCACTAGATCCATACGTCTGGCAGTTTTTACAAAAGCAGGCTAAACTGATTGAAGACATAAACCAGGAAATGGCAATTTGCCATTGCGAGCTAAAATGGCCCCAGATAGTCTGTCCACACCCAGAAATTATGTTATTCCCATCATCATCTCTCTTCAAGCAGAAGAAAACAACGATTAAGTTGGTCAAGACATGGAAGCAAGGTGCTTCAGCTGAGTTCTCGCGTATCATGGCACGTTACATAGCTATAAAATGTAAAGTAAATTCAGTGGATTGGAAAGATGTGAAAAACAGATTGGTGAACAATGTTGCTTTGACCATAACTGATATTTCTGAGGAGATGGTGGTGATTGCAGGCAACAGAGCAGCAGTGGACAGTGCAGAGAGGGAAGTGAGGAAATTCATGGATAAACCCGTGAAGCAAAGTGAAAGGGAAAAACAAAGCATAGAAATTTCTGTGTCAGTGACCCCGGGGAAGTATGCTGTTCTGCACAATGCTGGGCTGGAAAAGAATGTTCACAAAGAATATCCGTGCTTAAAGATCTTTTACGATGACACAAAAAAAACCGTTCAGTTGTGTGGATTACCTGTGGAAGTATATAAAATCAAAGCTGACTTACTGGAAAAGATATTAAATATGCCATGCAAACCAGTTACCATTGATCCCTATGTTTTCTCCTATCTACAGCATGTAGATAATAAACTAATGTCAGAGATATTATTCACTAGGAAAAAAATTAATGCTTTTTATGAACTTGAGGGTGATACTGTGTTGCTGTTTGGAGATGCTCCCAAAGATCTTTTAGAAGCAGAAAAGCAAATACAGTCAGGCTTACAATATGAGTGCATCAATGTGGAGGACGGGAAGGTCATGAAAAAGCAGCAGTGGAAGGGTCTTCTTGCCTCCTTGCGTAAGAAGTACAGTTCTCCCCAGGACAACGTAGTCATTGATGAGCCTGTTGGAAAAGAAAAAAAAGTGGTTATTGCTGGCTTTTCTCAGGCTGTGGCAGAAGTTTATCAGAAACTTAATGACTTTATAGATAGAAATACATACACGGAAAAAGCAATTCTGGCTAAGTCACTGGTGGTAATGCAGTTTGTAGAGAAGGAAAAATCCAGTGTTTATCTTGAACTGAGGAAGAAAGGTGTGACAGTACGTTTTGACACCAAGACACTGTGTATTTCTCTGAGCGGACCAAGAGCAGAAGTGTCAAAAGCAGTCACCACATTTGAAAAAATTCTCTCATCGCTTTCCTCAAAAAGCGTGATAATTAATAAACCAGGAGCCAAAGAGTTCTTCACTGAGAGGAAAGATTCATGTGTATTTGAGGCAAAGCAGAAATTTAGCTGTTTGATAAGGCTGCAAGAAGAACAAGAACAACAACAGGAGGAGGATGAAGAAGTTGACAATAAAGAGAAAATAAAGCTCTACTACAAGCAAATGCTGCCAGATGGAGTCATAGTAGCAGTGTATAAAGCCAACTTGTGCACTTACCCTGTTGATGTTGTGGTAAATGCATCTAATGAGGAGTTAAAACACATCGGTGGCCTCGCTGACGCGCTGTTAAAAGCGGCTGGTCCAGAGCTGCAACGGGAATGTGACGAGCTGGTGAGGAAGAATGGGAATTTGCAGCCTGGCTGTGCAGTTATCATGGGCGCCGGGAAACTCCCCTGCAAGAACGTCATTCATGCTGTCGGGCCCAGGTGGAGGAAGGAAGAAGCAGAAAAGTGCGTGTACTTGTTAAAAAAGACAGTGAAGAAAAGTCTACAGCTGGCTGAAACATTTAATCATCGTTCCGTAGCTCTGCCTGCCCTAAGTGGAGGGATTTTTGGCTTTCCACTGGAACTGTGTACGTATTCGATTGTATCCTCCATCAAGGAGACCTTGGAAGAATCCATGGGGGAGAGCAGCTTGAAGGAGGTTCACCTTGTGGATGATGAGGAAGAAACGGTTCAGGTTCTGAGTGAGACAGTAAAAATGGTGTTTACGGCTAAATCATCCTCCTCAACACTGCCGACGCCGCGCTCAGGAAACGGTAAGCTGAGAGAAAGCCGGGAGAAGAGAAAAGAGGAACCGCAGAGGATTACAACAAATGAAGGACTGTGCATCCGAGTGGAGAAGAAAAACATTCAGGAGGCCACGGTAGGTCTTTAATCTCCCAGTTCCTTTCTAACTTGATGTCTTCTTATTTAAATAGAAAATGAGTGACAGTGTTTTATATTGTTTTACAAGGCAATTGCTGCGTAAGGGAACAATGGCTGTTTGCTACCTAAACAAGGATGCAAGCTTGCAAAACTGATGGATTTCAGGTTGGGATCTGTCACTCTGCAGCCATTTCTAGTGGGCAGCTTTGAATTTCAGGGTGTTTCATTTTCAGATAGGTTTTATTCGTTCTACAGATCTAAGGTTGATATGTAAAATGGGTTGGTTTTTTTCTAAAAAGGAAATATTAAAATACTTCCTAAAGGTATTTATGTGATCTGTTGCTATCCTGACTGGATATTACAGGAAATCGACGCCACTGTTGTGAGTCATGCTAACAGGTAGGATGTAGCTTACTTTTTTTAGTTCTTTTCTCTTTGTGTGGGTTAAAGACACAGTCTATGAATAAGTTAGTGGCTTCTAGAAAAGTGACCCTGTAGAAGGGTGCACGCTTAGACTGATTTGCCAAAGTCTAGACCTGATTCTACTTCCCCCCCTGCCCCGTTTTGTTTTTTCATTTTTTTTGCTAACAAAGAGTTTAATTACTACTCGAGACCATCAAAACCCAATTTACACCTCAGACATAGTTTCTTTCCCTTATGTTTTTTTCTTCGGTGATGCACAGTGCATCTTGATAAATTTCTCTCTTTCAACTGCCCCTGATTTTTCTGCTTTGGGAGTTTAAAACCCTCCCTGAATTATTATTAATGACCTGTTGTTTCAATATTAGTTGGTTCGGTTGTCATTTTGGTGTCTGTAAAAGCCTATTTCAATATAAGAGACATAATAGATGTAAAAAAGTTCAGTATGGCATATATTTAAAATACTTTGTAATTAAAAGACCTCCAGTGGAACTGCAAAGCAAACAACAGGCTTTGGGGCTTTCCCTGCCTTACTTCGTGAAAGCACAACCATCTCCCTTCACCTCATTTTGGTGCATGAGGTGCTGCTTTTCTGATAAGGTGTAGACAATCCCACTTCAGTGAAAAGGAGGAAAGAGACATTAACCTTTCTACTTTGGGTTTATTTCACCTGCCCGGACACTGGCATCTGCTTGGGATGAGGTGAGTCACGGAGCTTGCCAGGGCTGCCTGGATGGATGGAGAGAGGGAGGGATGGATGGATGGATGGATGGATGGATGGATGACCTTCTCACATGTAGATCTCTGTGGTGTTGTTACTCACAGTGGGTCTGATGCTGCCTAGGAAGTCCAGGAACACTCAGTTTGCAGAGGCTGTGCTGAAAACCAGGTTATTTCTCTGTTGGCATCTTGTTTTTCATGCTGTGTGTTGCTTTGGTAGTGCTGTTAAGTGTTGATGTGTATTTTCACTTGAAATCTGGCTATAGGTATTTTCGTTGTTGTTTTGTTGCAGACGGATGTTATTGTCAACAGCGTTGGCGTAGATCTGAATTTTGGCACGGGGCCTCTTTGCAAAGCCTTGCTGGCAAAGGCTGGTCCAGCACTCAAAGTAGAGTTTGAGAAGGAAAAAGAAAGAGAGTTTGCTGATGAAGGGAGTGTGCTCTGCACCAGTGGATGTGCTCTGGCCTGCAAGTCCGTGCTTCATGCCATAGTTCCCTTGTGGGATGGTTTAGATGGAGAGACCCTGGAGGTACATTTTAATTGCTAATGAAAAAAAAAAAATTATTTTGAGAACAGATTTATTTGGGATCCTTTCCTGAAGTTTCAGGATTTAAAATAGTTTAGATGACTCAACTCCATTTACTTTGGTTTCAGTGACCTTAAAGATGCCTTGATGCACTGAGAGGTTTTTCTCATACCAACATAGTATCTAAGAAACTAATAATAAATGATCCCCCACCCTTTTTATTTAATAAAAATAATAATTAATAATAATAAAAAAATCTTTGCTGTGTTTTACAGATCCTAGAAGATATAATCAATTTCTGCTTGAAGAAAACCGAAGAACTTGGACTGAATTCAATCGCTTTCCCAGCTATTGGAACTGGAGGATTTGGGTTTCCTAAAACCCTTGTTTCTGAGTTAATGTTTGACGCAGTATTCAAGTTCAGTAGTAGTCACACCCGGAAGACTGTCCAGGAAGTTCATTTTTTCTTGAGTCCAGAAGATCTGGATAACATTCAGGTAGTTCTCAGGGCAAAGCCACCTATGTTACACACTGTTCTCGTTATGCCTTAACAATGTCTTTTAGTTGTATTGGTTTTTTAAGTGAATAATTTAGCACTGTCTTACCACTGTGGGCTGGCGACAGTGGGATGTCTCTCCAGTGTATCATTCAGTGTCTGAAATAGAAACTCTCAGCAAGCACAAGCTGGAGACAAAATTGGCCTCGCTGCTGGCACTGTAAACGCTTGTAGATGCTCACTCATCTTTTGACAGAGGAGCTCTGGCAACACAAAGGCACTATCTGTTATCACGCTGTCCACGCTGAGGCTTATGCTGGGTCTAATGGTACCTAAACACAACTGTAAAACACAACAGATGGCTCAGCAAGAGCTACCTGACTGTTAATTATGGAAATTCCAGTGTATAAACTCTGAAATAGTATCTTTGGTACCTTTTTTCTCTTCTTAGGCTTTTACCACTGAACTAGAACGTCGGGTAGCTGCGGCACCATGGTCAAGTAAGTCGTGTAAGGGCAGGAGGTGGGACACAAGGGAGAACGTAAATACTGTGAAGTGGTTTTGTTCGCCTCAGGAGACAGACGAAATGGGCTGGCATTCTTAAACTCCATTTGTAAAAATCTTAAGCGAGGAATTTCTTTTGTTAAGGGCATGCTCATCTATTAGTGAGGCCCGGCTTATCACACGGAAGAGGATAGATACTCTGGTAGGAGAACCATTATTTTGTCCTACTCAAAGGGTGTAAGAATTTGGTATCATTTTGCCAAACAAGCCATAAATAACATGTATTTCTGTACCTTTAATCTCCTCTATAGAGATACACAAAATGGATAATTTCCTTTCCATTTATTAATTGACTGTAGTGTGACACAGTAGCAAAAACATACGAGTGAATTGCCTCAACAACAGAGGCTTCATAAGAGCATATAGCTCGTTCTTCTCAGTTGCTGTGCGTATCGGTGAGATGAAGTTAAGGGTGTGCAGATAAAATATGAATTAGAGAAGTTTAGACTAGAAGTAAGGAGCAGTTTTATAACTGTGAGGGTAAACGTGAAATAACTTACAAAGGTCGTATGATGGGACCTCCATTACTGGCAGTGCTGAAGCTGGATACTCCATTTCTTGTAAGAGTTAATTCAGGAAACTCTGAAACAGAGCTAGTCAGATCAGAAAGGCCCCCAAAGGCCTGTGTGAATTTACAGAAATAGAAATGGTTTCACTTTTACAGTATTTAAGCGGGAAGAATGCTGCACCTTCCTGCTTTCGGAAATGGAGTAAAGAGAAAGGCAGAGACTCTCCAAGTCCATCAAACTGATCTAGAGCATATTCCTTAAAAGGATAAGCTGAAGTTTCCATCAGTAGAATGGAATAATACCCCAAACTAGAGGAGAAGTGTTTTAAGGTCTTTTTCTTTCCCTTGCAGGTTTCACTAGGCCCGTTTCAACGGAAGTATTGGGAGTTCATGAAATGCAGATTGGTTCTGTTACACTCCAAGTAATTAGTGGAGATATTACCAAGGAGGATACAGAGGTTATTGTAAACATAACAAATTCAACTTTTGATGCCACAACAGGTATTGTATTGAATATGTAGTTCTTTAGTCATAAGTTTGGGCTAGTTTTTAGAAGGGGGCAGGGGAAAGAATTGTCCATATGGGAAACTTTTTCTGAAGTATTTTTCAGATGAGAGAGAGTTGTGATGAGTCAGGAAATAGATCTTAAGCAGGTTTTTTGTGTCCTGAATGTTCCATTTAGTTTCCAAATTACTCAAATAGAAGGCATCTGACCAGATTTTTCTTGTTTAAAGACAAAAATGCTAAAATAAAAGGGAATTTCCAGATAAAATTTAGTTCTGGAAAAACTACTCTTGTCCTGATATGTTTCACTGTAAGCCAAAGTCCTGGTTAAGTAAGTGGCCTGTAAGAAGCAGAGGATTCTTTGGTGACATCGTGAATTGTAACTGGGAGAAGAATGAAAGATATCACATGATATAATGCAAAGTAATTGGAGAGTTTGGTGAGGGACATACTGTAAGCTGGGGAAATGATGAAACAGGAGTTGTTCTTAATGATTTCTAATCAGTAACGAAGGCAGTGTTCTCTCTGCAGCCATTGCAGTGTGTCATGGAGGGTACTCAGGGGAAATGACAAGGCTTTGCACTTTGTGGGATCTTGCTGTGCCATATGAGAATTTGGGGTATTTGTAGGGTACAGAAGTTGAGTAGAGTTTTGAGTAGAAATAGCAAAGTTGACTTAATAAATGTATATGATTTTCTTGTATAATTTAAGGGGTCTTCAAAGCAATTATGGATGCTGCTGGTTCCCAGTTAGAAAAAGAATGTGCCCAATATGGTATGTTAAAGCACACTGTTTTGTTTTGGAGTTTTTGTTTTGTTGTCTCTGAAAACTTAAAGTTGATTTATTATTTCCTACTCTGATGGTATAATTATTTTATCTGAAAAAATAGCTTTTACTTTTAGGAATTTTGAAAAGTCCTGGTGTTTTGATACCTACTTTGAGAATTTTTCTTTTCACAACTAAACAGAAGATGAATACAGTTTTCTGATGCTAATAAGTGCCGGGAAATTAATGTAATTTAAGTTCTTTACCCCTGAAATTACTCAAGCGTGTTCTTGACTTAAGAACAGAAACAGTCCCATTGATTTGAGCATAATTTTTAAGCTTATCTATTGCCAGCTACAGGAGAGCTGAAGTTTTGAAACTGAACAAAGTGCTGGAAGACTGTCTTTTGGTGTAAGCATGTGCAGGGCTGGTTTTTAAAAGCTATATTTACAAGTATATAATTATTTTTTTCATTGAAATAATGTAACTCTGCTTATTACCCTGATCTTCTGTAGTCTGCGTTCTGCCACAGCAGTACAGCAGTAAAATCCCAACTCTGTGGTGGGCCTCTACGAGCACAGAAAAGAATACGTTCTGGTTGCATAAACAAAATATTCCTGCTCTGAGTCCAGAAGTTAACTTTCAAGTTGGAATTTCCTCGAGATTTTTCCCAGCCTTTGGCTCTGCAGGCTCTCCCTGTTTATCAGCCTGATCTCAGCGCATTCAGGCCAGCTTACAATCAGCCGTTACCTTTGTGACCAGTGAAGTGGTATGTAACTCTGTGTGTCGGTCCATTCATCCTCACAATACGAATCCATTTTGAGGTGTTTGTGATCAAACATGACTGAGTGCTCTGAAAAACCACGAACATCTTTTTAAAGACTCTGTTCCACAGTTCTTAGAACAGTTGGCCCTTGTTGTCTTAACGATATTATTTTAACCATTCAGCTCTTCTGCAGAATAAGAGTTTGAGCTTCAAGGAATAAGTAGCATAAGAAAGGGTTGCTCATGTAAATGAATTATGCACATTGTATTCGCATGCTTTTAAATGAGTGAGCTGCACTTAAATTCAACATAAATTCTTAAGTTTTACTTAGTAGGGAAACTACTTTGTAGCAGACATCTTGGGAAATTAGAAAACACGCAATTACTTGGATTACTTTCTCAAAGCAATTCTGCAAAACTAGGATAATACAGCTCACAGTGGATTTCTTTCCACTTTTTCCACTTCTCTTCCAGCATCAGCATAACCAGCTGTCCTATCAGAAGAGATAGCCACTTTGAAATTGTTATGTCTCCTTCTTTATCTTCTGTCTTCCAGCTGGGTTGTCTGAAAATAGCATGGTTATTACACAAGGTGGAAAATTGTTGTGTAGGAAAATCATGCACTTAATTAACGGTAACAACGTGAAGAGTCAGGTCTCTCTTGTGCTTGAAGAGTGTGAGCGAAGGAAGTACAAATCCGTCGCCTTCCCGGCAATTGGAACAGGTTTGCATTTTCTTGGGAAAGCGATGAGGGCTGTGGTGGAGGTAGTTCAGAAACTGGGATAAGGTTAATACCTCTGGTATGGATCACAGTAGACTTGGACAAGAAACTCTGTAAACTGAGATTTGTGAAGGTTCATTGTAGTCAGTTCAAACACCATCTGCACGTTTCAAAAAATGCTGCTTTTTTAAAAAGTATAAATATTGCAGTCGATACTGATTGAGCAAGAGTGCCTACAAAAAAGGTATTGCTCCATAAAAGACATTCTGCCCCAAAACAGACTGTATATCTCAGCCGGCCACCCTGCTCCGTTCTTCAGACTTCCCAGAGACCTTGCTTTGGGATTTCAGCCCCACAGAAAGGCTGGGGTTGGGCTTTGTAGGCAAAGAAAGATGGATTTGTCCTGAGACCAAAACCTTGCCTGGCTGACTACAGGAATTGTGGGCTGAGTACAGAATACTTGCAGTTTATGCCTCTTATAGGTCTTATTTCAGCCTACCTGCTCCGTTGGCGGGCTAGAGGCAGGCTAGCTTATTCGGCTTAAGCTTCTGGCTAGCTTGGGGCTTGAAGAAAGGAGGGGGTCCTTCTCAGACCAAGGCTCCCCCTTGACTGGAAAACGAAATGGCGAGCTGGTCCTTGCTCAGCATGCCAGGTTAGGGGAGGAGTTGATGTGTGGGTCAGTGTTTGGAATCCACAGGTCCCCTGTACTGCCAACATCATCTGCGTGCTGGTGTTACGATGGCTCTTCAAGGGATGTCGTGGCTGGAATTGGCTGGGGTCCCACCAATGTTTTAGGATAAGCTTTAGGTTGGACTTCAGGCTTGTTGTAGGGGAATGAGAGCAGTTGTTGAGCTTGGTGTTCCTGTTTGTATGTTGAAATACACTGCAGGCTTGTGCCAGGATCCTCGGCTGATTTTGATTTGGTTTTACTTTTGATAACCCAGTTTAAAGATGGAGGTAGAGTGGTGATGCTAAGGCTGAAGTGCTTGTTGGAGCCTCAGAGTAAATGGGGATGAGCTTCCCAGGTCTGTGTAGGGTATCAGCTCCTGGAGCTCACAGGCTTTGGAGTAAAGCTGAGGTAAAGCCTGGGGCTTTGACCAGAAAGCATAATAGGGGAGGCTGGGGACATGGTCTCTGTTTTCTGGATGCTGCCTTAGATTTAAGTCCTGTTCACTGATACATGCTTTTTATTTTTGTTTAGGTCAAGCAGGACAGAGTCCAGCAAAGGTAGCTGATGCCATGTTGGATGCTATAGTGGAATTTGTAAGCAAAACATCAGTACAGCATTTAAAAAAAATTAAAATAATCATCTTCCAGTCAAACATGCTCAGAGACTTTTATGAAAGCATGAAGAAAAGAGAAGGTACAAGTTTGTGGGTGTCTACGTTTAAATGTAAATAGGTGGGGTTTCTGTGTGGATGGGCACATAAAACTAAAGATCTCTTCTTGAAATCTAATAATTAACATATATTTCTTCACAGCATTTTTGGAAGGCAAAACACAACCCAATGAGAAGAAAAAGCCTGTGGCTTTGGAGAAGAAAGTTGATTTAGCCACATTTCAAATCTGTGGAGAAAGCAAAAAAAATGTGGATGCAACTGAGTCTTGGCTAAAGAATTTAATTTTAAAGGAACAGTTTGAAAACATTATTTCAGATGAGCTAATTGAAAACTTTGATGAGGGGCAAATTGACACTTTGGCAGATCTCCAGAGAAGAAATCATGTTACCATTCAGCTTGAAAATAAACATTCCCCCCATCACATTAAAATTTCTGGTGTTAGCAGGGATGTCTGTTTCGTTTCTGTGGAAGTTCAAAAAATGATCCAAAAAATTAAGGATACTGAAGAAGAACGATCCAAGGCAGAACTTGTTTATAACCTGGTAGAATGGAGGTATCCAGGAAGCAATGGCAGCTTTGTTGCTTTTGATAAACTGACGAATATGCAGCTGGAGGATGCCAAAATAGCTAAAAAGCCACATCTTGCTGTCAAAATTAATAAGAACAACTACAGTGTGGATCTGAATACTCTACAGGCTACTGATGGCCAAGGAAAAACTATAAACATTCAACGTGTGCCAAAGAATGAAGGTAAATTACAGCTTTGTTAATAAAAAAAACTTTTAATAGTGATTATTGAATGATAATTCTAATAAATGCAAATGCAGGTACTGCAGAAAAGTAAGAATAGCTTTTTAGTCCCACTTCCCTCTTCCTTCCCCAGCAGTTTTAGTTTCATAATTGGTGGCAGGTATGATGAAAATCAGAACATCTGTTTTAAATACAAATATTATCCATATATATGGGACTAGTGAGTACAGATTTTATGCTTAAGTCTGACAAAGGAAGTGGTGTATGAAGAATGTAAAACTCTTCTGTGGTTTTCAAACCTGTTTTAGTTAGATATTGGTGTGGGGATAATTCAGCTAGAGAACATGTGAAGTCTCAATGGGGCATTACAGAGCCAGTGATGTATTGAAGAGAGAGCGTGTTCTTGGAATAAAGGATTGTGTAAGGTACTATCCTCTCAGCCCTCTATATGCAGTTGGTTTGTAAGACGTGCCTACAAAACTGAGCTAGGTATCTGTGATAGTAATGCAATCTCTGTTCTGCAGATAAGGAATCAATAGAGCTCCCTGCGCAGTGGGAAGACATGCAAGAGGAACGGGTCAAACTGGTGAATCTCAAGCCATCATGTCAGGAATATCTGGACGTTCAGAACAAATTTAAGAAAACCTGTCCCAGCTTTGTCATAGAGAAGGTGAAATCCTATGGGGGAAACAAAGTGAATTCTTGAGCTGAAAACATTAATATACTTTCTAAATATTTGTTTGTGAGGCATCTGCAACCTAATACACCTTTCATATGTCAGTCTCCCCAGCACTGTACAGGGTGGATATAAATCAAATCAAATTTCCTAAGAGTTGCCCTGCCATTTCTGCCTTCCAGTAATGCAAACCCAGTGACCATCGGTCTTCAGGCTGACTCGTATCTACGTTCAACTAACCTGGTACTTACTAATCAGTGTAGTATTTCCAATTAGGAAATTCTATGCTGAAATGGAGGCATGAGCAAACACATTCAGAATACAAAGGGAAAATATAAAATCCTTGCAGACTGGCTGTAAAGCTTTTTATTCTTTTACTACTACTTCCCTGTCAGCCCCAGAGCCTTTCAGGCTAGAGAGTTGGTTTTAACTAAAGTGGCAAGATTTGATTCTGCTTATTGAAAAGTCTGCAGTAGTGCCCAGAGATTTAATTGCCAGGGAAAAGATGGAATTATTCAGAATTAGGAGCAGCAATAAATAGGAGAAAATACAATGAAATTAAGAGTGAGAATATGCATTTGAAAAATTTTCTTCCATCACATCATGAGATTCAATGAGCACAGTCACTAAGAGACAAATGGAACAAAATATTAGTGTACGGTGGAAAAAATCAGATAATGACATGAAGTCTTTTTCTGTTGAAAATGGAAAGCTGTTACAGCAATGCCTTTAAGATTATACTTTGAGGCAGATAAACCTGTTTTTCCCTAAGCTATATTCACATTGTTGGCATAGGGAGCCAGCAACATCTATCCTCCCACCAATTTATTTTTGTATAGGAGTTTCTTATGGGTTGCTAAGCTACATGGTAAAGGAAGTAATTCTGACTTCCAAGCTGAGACCCGGAAGAGAAACTTAAATTCAATGTATTGCTATTGCTACAGTCTACCCTTTAGTGAGAAAATAATGAGTAAAGATGATTAGGATGTGCAGAAGGCATCTTACATCATGGTTTCTAGCAGTGGTACAACAGCCTGTTTCTGAAAATGACAATGCGCGGCTACCGTGATTGCCTGTGTGCCTGGTATACTAGGCAAGACAAATGTATGCCAAAAATTAGCAAGCTTGAAAACCTATTGCAAGCTGCTTTGGCTTCTGATTTTTCACGAGGCTTGTGTATTCAGTTCCCCAAAACCCACATTAACATAGTGAAAATTACTGTCGTTCTTTCAGTTTGGTTTGGTTTGAATGCTTTGCTGCTGTGATAAATATTGGTCCCTACCAGTATAAATACAGTTCTATTTTGTAACTTTGCAGATTGAAAGAATACAAAATCCCTTCCTCTGGCAGACATACCAAATAAAAAAAAAATCTCTTTGCACAAAGAACAAATATCGAAATAATGAGAAGTTGCTATTTCATGGGACAGCTGCATCCTCATTGAGCACCATCAACTACAATGGATTTAATCGTGGGTTTGCTGGAAAGAATGGTGAGTCATTATCCAAAGCAGTTAGTTTCCTAGACCTGTGTGAGCTGCTAGGGAATGTCTGCGTTATAGTGCTGTTAGCGCAACACTAAGACTGAATAAAGTTGGAGGACAAAATAATAAACAACTCCAGAGCATAATCTACATGGACAGAGGAATTAACCTGTTCAGTTAATCCCTTGTTGATGAATGCAACCATCTAAAGGGTATTAGAAAAAGCTTACCTAGTCTGAAATCAAGCCTGGGCAACTTTTGAAAATGTTATGGATGATCTGCGGAAGGAACAAGGACTGCTGTTCAACATCCTCAGCTGAGATATCAACAGTAGGTGCTGGTATCTCCTCTCTTCTTATACAAAGGCAGGTAGCAACGTAGAGGTGCAGGTACCTCTCCTGTTGCTTCCAAAGGTAAAGACAGCACAATCAAAGAGGAGATCCCAGTCCCCTACCATTTTTATGCAAACTAAATCAGTCGAAGTTCATAAATTAATTCTTCCACTTTAGTAGTTGTTAGGGATAGCTGTTAAATGCAGAAGGACTTTCTGTATTAGTTCAAAGATTGTTCTGTCCAGTTTCTCTAGTACAGTCATGTTATGTTTATTATTTGGTAGCATGCAAAGATGAAGGACAGGATCCAAAGAAGGGGAACTTGGGCTGAATTGAGGTGCCTGTTGCTCTTAGAGGCCCTGCAGCCTTACTTCAAAAGTCTTTACTTTCTGTTCTTAAAGTTTTCTTCCTGAAGACTTGTTCGTACATGCCTGGGCCTGACTTGATCTTGGGAGAGCTGGACAGCTTAACTCAGATCTAGTTGACCCTTCAGTGCGGTCTGAATCCAAAAGTAGACATTTCTCTGTCTGGATCCTCTAGAGGTACTTAAGCTGATATTTTCTTGAGAAGATGAAGCCCAACGTACACAAAATGTGCACAGATAGAAATGGCGGCCGCCGGGAGCAGAGATGTAGTTTTGCTTTCCTGCTCTTTGGTAATGCCACGAGGTTGGGTCGATTTACTTGGGAAGCAAGATCCCTAGATCCCCATGCCCTCTCTCTGAAGAACTGACATCCACCTCTCCATCTCAGCCACGGTTTACAACAGAAAATGCATGCTTCCCTTCTGTCAGGCTGGGTAGCCAAGCAAAAATATCCAAAGATCAGAGCAGCCAGATAGGAAGGACCTGTCTGGTTTGAACAGCTTTCTACCAATGCAAGAAAAAAGAAACTGGTCTCACACAAAGTAGCATGATTCCTCTAACTTGTTGCTGTGTTACTAGAAAACTGTAGTTATATAGTTGTTTTAAGTTGAAAAGGCTCTGAAGGTTTGCAGTTTGATGGATTGCAGGCTAAACAAGGCTGAACAGAGATGAACCCTTTTCCCCATAGGTAAGAGCAGTCAAAACCTGGTTGTTGATACTTCCCTGTCATGTAGGTGGATTCATGTTTGATTCTGATACAAAAGATTATTACTAGAATTTGCTGTTTAATCAAATTTATAACTTCTGCAAAGTTTAAAAAAAAAAAAAAGTGGGTGGGAAGCTTTAGAGATTCTTGTGGGAATAAGAACACTAACTATATTTGAAAACGTGGTCTTCCCAAACAGCTGCAGTCATTGGAAATGGAACGTACTTTGCTGTTGATGCAAGTTACTCTGCTCAGAATACTTATTCCAGACCGGATATGAATGGCAGAAGATGGATGTACTTGGCTCGGGTCCTCACTGGGCAGTACTGTGCTGGGAGCAAAGGCCTCATCACTCCACCACCAAAAGACCCAGCAGATCCGACTGACCTATATGACAGCGTGGTTGATGACGTGAATTCTCCAAAAATGTTTGTCATATTTAATGATATTCAGGCGTATCCTGAATACCTTATTACTTTCAGAAAATAGAATATTCTTAGTAGTCTAGGAAACTTTCAGTGCCTTTTACAGGTGGGAATTGACAGGGCAATTCTTGATTCTTGTTTACATCTGGGTTTCTTAAACTAAGTGGCTATCTGTCTATCTGTGTGTTTAAATATGTCTTCAAATTATCAACCCAGTGAGACCAGGACAACCAAGTATTTTGGAACATGCTATTTCAATACTCACATTTCAAATTCAGTTATGTGGAGGTGTAGGCAAGAACTGTGAAAACAGCCCTGACCTTTTTCTATGCAAGGCAGAAGGGGGCTGGTAGGAAAGGGAGCTGCTCTCCCTTAACCTGTGGCCTGAAGTAAGAGGTGTAGGGTGGGCCAATGCATCTATGCATGTTCCTGGTTTTCTAGTTATCACCATAAAGCACCATGAGGCTGGCTGCCTGTGAGCATTTATTTAAAACATTCCACGTTGGGAGGAATAACCTCTCTCGCCAGCAGAGTTTTCAGTCATTCTTGGGCATCCACTCGCCCTAGTTGGTGCTAAGAGTCCTGAAGAAAAAAAAAATTCCAATATTAAACATACACTTCGCATTGTTTCACCACCCCCACTTAAGCTGTTGTGGCATACTTTGTTATTTTCTAGGTATGAATTACAATAGTTGTATTTCTTTCTTAAGGGCATTTTCTGTGGTCTCCTGCACTGTGTACATCCAACTTTCACATACAAAGTAATTTGTAAAGGGGTGGCTTTTGATTTCTTCTGGTCAGTACTGAAACACTAACCCTTCTGTAGAATTACCAGTTTGCAGAGAGTCATCTATAGGGGCATACTCGGTTACCATGTTTAAATAATTTGAAAATTTTGAAAAGTTCTGTAAAACAAGTAAGTAATGGCATTTGTACATCTTTGCAAGCTGTACACTTACTTACACTGATAATCTTGCAACTGCGAGTCAAAAGCCTTATACGCGTGGTTTCAATAAAAGTAGTTTCAAACACCTGTTTTGTATTACCGAGTCGTTTTTTACACAAAGGAACAAACTTCAAGCAGAAATGGTGCTTTACACTTCAGTGCCTTTATATTACACTGATGCTGTAAATAGTGAGAAGCTGAAAAGGCTTAGAACACCAAATTGTTTTCTTGTATTGTCTGTGTGACAGATTTGTGCGTACGGACTCCGGGTGAAATTGTTCTGCCGTTGTCCAGAAGAGACCTCTGCTCCCAGGATGTCTCAAAACCCTGCTGGGATGTTCCCATTGCCTGCAAAGGGGAAAAGCGCTCACGGTATCTGTCGGTAGCAATATGAAAAAATTTCTGCTCTTCACACAGATGCCCGTGCGACACCTCAGATGAACGTCCTGTGTAAATTCCCATTTAAAGCAAACCAGAGTTTAATATTGGATTTTGCTCCCTGTGAAAAAAAAAAAAAGAAAAAGGTGAGGATGGTTTTCGCCCTTCTCTGCTTTTTTTGGGTGCTCTTCTGTATTGTGATGCATGCTTTCTATGTTCGTGGCTCTCATTATAATTGAATGCCTTGGAAAGCAGCGGAGCTGCAAGATGAAGCACTACAAAGTCCCAGACAATTTTTATCCCTGGTAATAGTGGTAGAAGTTTCTTTACCAGTGTCAGAACTGGAAATGTGAGGATACTCCGTTGTACAGTGTTTGTGGACTGAGAAGCTGGGGAAAGGCCCTGTTGCCTATGAAAAATGGAATCCCAGTCCCAGACTTGAGTGCTGGGATGGGTTGGCTGCAGGAGGACCTTTGCCTCTAGGCAGTGGGATTGCAGACTCGGGGCCCGGAGCAAACTCCTCAAGGTGCAGGACTCCCAGGGACGAGGAGCTTGGTCTCAGGGAGAGCACGAGGGACCTTGCAGAGCTGGGGACATGGCGCCCTGTCCTGGTGTGAGGGACACAGCATTGACTTGTCTTCCAGTAATTTTACCTTTCAGGAAGGTCTCTTCTAACGCTAAGGATAACTGCATTTTTAGAAGACTCTGGTGTCTGAATTTGTGAAAATATTTTACTTTATAGCCAGCTACGGTGTGTGGGTTTCAAGGTCTCAGTGTTTTCAAGCTCGTCAGGTGCAGGGGTGAGGAGGAGCGAGACCTGGGCATTGACTGAAGTTGGCCAACAGGATTATTTCATACCATGAACATCACATTCGATTTAAATTAGAAAGTTTGCTGAGGAGTTTCTCCTCTTCCAGTATTTCTTGAGGTGATCCAGAAACTTCTTGCCCCGGTGCCGGACCCCTGAGCCCTTCCCTTCCAAAGCTGTAGCGCTCCCAGTGTCCAACATTTACTGTCCTCTGCTGGGAGCGCATGGCTTCCTACGGATAGAATGGGCTGAGTATAATCCTTGTACATTTTATATTGGTGTAGGGATCGATATACGTTATTTAGTATTATTAATGTCAGTTATTTAGTATTACTCTATTAAATCTGTTTATATTTCAACCCTCGTTTTCCTTGTTTTTGCCGATTCGCCTTCCCGGGTGGGGAGGGGTCATCGGGTGACAGAATAACTGTCTAAATGACAATAAATGGTTGCGTCTTCTTCAAACCATAACACGCCCCAACCTGAGACTGGCTTCGGGAGCAGCGAGGCCACCAGAGCCCTGTGGTTGCAGTGACGTGACGCGCAGCTGCCGGCCACGCTGCAGGGACCTGACCACGTCACGCCGCGCCCAACTGGGTGGGACCCGCGCTGCGTCACCCTGCTGTCCCCAAAAGGAGGGTTCTTCACCCGGCCTGCGAGGGTCAGTCGGCACGCCGAGTGGAGGTATTTGTCTTCATTTCAATCCGGCAGAATTGGGCACCGGGTGTTTAACGACAGCCAGCACACCTCGCTGTTTCAAACCGCCCAAAGTTGTTAACGATAAAATATGGCTGGTTGGTCAGTAACGAGTCATTCATCCCTCCTAAGTATCCAGGTCGTGTTCAAAACGTTTGGGGAGGTTACCTGAGCAGCATGCTCATTATTCACAAAAGGGGGTGTATTTTAGCATTATAATTACCCGAGGTTAGGTCGGGGTACACTCGACTTTGGTCCAGAAGTTGTATTTTTTGCTATCTTACGTCTATGTCGGTGATTGCAAAAGAACACATTGCTTCGTTTCACATCCTGTTCAAGGTTAGGTACCTTCTGTGATGTCTCAACCATGTTCCAGCCAAAACTTGTTGAGGAGCCTGGAGAAGAGAAGGCTCCGGGGAGACCTTAGAGCAGCCTTCCAATACCTAAAGGGGGCCTAGAGGAAAGCTGGGGAGGGACTGCTGGTCAGGGAGAGCAGCGATCAGGTCGTGGGGGTAACAGTTTTAAATTGAAAGAGGGGAGATTTAGATATTAGGAAGACATTTTTCACTCTGAGGGTGGTGAGGCGCTGGAACGTGTACACAGGGAGGCTGTGGATGCCCCATCCCTGGAATGTTCAAGGCCAGGTTGGATGAGGCTTTGAGCAACCAGGTCTAGCGGGAGGTGTCCCTGCCCAGGGCAGGGGTGTTGGAAGCGGATGATCTTTAATTTCCCTTCCAACCCAAACCATTCCAGGACACGCTTTTAACGTTGCTCTTTAGACATCAGCACCTGGACGCCCTTCCCCAACCCCGCCCTGCCCCACCCTGCAGGAGGCTGAACCCCGCAGCGCTGCGTTGGCCCCCCCTCCCCGCGACTGCATGTCGCTGCATTGCTGCCCGGCAGGGTGCTGAGCGGCCTGGAATTGGCACGGAACGGCACGGAATGGCGCTGCATCGCACTGCGACACCGCCCCCGTCCCCG